>JAAAKQ030266350.1:0-10681 GCA_010016005.3 Zanna intricata | reverse complement strand
GTGTGTGTGTGTGTGTGTGTGTGTGTGTGTGTGTGTGTGTGTGTGTGTGTGTGTGTGTGTGTGTGTGTGTGTGCTGTTATATGTATTTTTTATATGATTAAAATAACTTTTATTAAGAAAAATGTTCAATTTAGGAAGATTCTTTTTTGAAAAATTAAAGTTTCCTCTAAAAGGAATATACTCGTATTCCTTAATTATTATTTTCTCAAATACTTGAAAGAGAATTTTATTTTACAATTAAAGAAAAGTTTATTATTTGTTTTTTAGATATTTAACAAAAATTCTTCCATAAACAGGTAATGTTCAGTTCAATCAAAATTATAAATTAATTTTTAAACTAACTTAAGTATAACAACTATTCCTATTTAAATATAATATATACAAAAATTAACATATAAATGGGAATAATTATTTTATTATAGCAATTAAACGGGTTAAACAAGTTAAGATATTTAAACAAAAACAAAAATAAACAACTTATGAAATATTTCCTCTTCATATAAATTGTTTGAAATTAAAAAAAAAATGCGGAATTTTTAAAAAAAAGCATGTCATAATGAAATAAATGAATGTTTTTTAATGTTAAAAAAAAAGGCAGTAAAAAATATTTAATCACCTTTTACAACCTTTTAAGGCTATAAAACATTATCTAATCTTATTTAAAAATATTTGTTATTCCAAAACACAAGAAAAAAATTAATTAAACTTATTTTATAATTGAGTAAATTCAAAAGTGAAAAAAGGATAAATGTTTCTGATGAATAAAAATTATTATTTTAAAAATTTGATATTCATGTATACTGTATTTTCTTCTTCAGTATTAACTGTTCAATACTATAAAATCTACTGCTGTAACATTCTTGAGGTGTGGATAAAATAAAATCAGGTATAAATATTTTTTTCTTCTGGGTTAAAAAATTGGCCTAAAATACAGAAAGCTTTCTTTCTTTGATGGTTTCAAAGACTACGTCAAACTTGTTTAGCTTGTGTCAAAAGCAATGTTATTGTTTAACTTTTTTTATAGTATATTATATACAGTCATTCCTTTGTAATCCTTCAAAGGAATTATCCACTCATCCTGACGCCCCTGTAGGAGAAAACACCCTTCTTGTGACGATCCCTGTTGCAACACCATCTCCTCCATACCTACACCTAATGGGCTTTACCGGAAGTCATCTTTTATGTCCTAAAAACTTGATAAAACAATACTTTCACCAGTGCAGTCTCTGTCACGATACTATTGATGCCTTCCTCCGTGACGCGAGTGGTAGCGTCTCGGCCTTTCATCCGGAAGTCCCGAGTTCGAATTTCGGTCAGGCATGGAATTTTCACACACGCTACAGATAATTCATCTTATCCTCTCATGTAATACGTAATGTTGGTTCCGGAGGTTAAAAAAAAAAAAAATACCAAATTGGAAGTTTCATGGAAGTTTTTGCAGAGGCAAATGCCTCTGCATTAACTTCCATCAGTGTATTTACACAACTTACTACGACCATCTACAATAAGTTACAATCCTTAATTATCAAATTAACTGATTCACGGAAGCGTGGTACCCGTGCCTTCCTCTAACGCCGAAGGTTGCACATAAAAACTTCCTGTATCTAAATTGAATTAGACCATGCACTAAGATCATTACTAGATTGAGTCTTTAAAGACCAAAAATACTATCATTATACCAACAAAACAAGTTTTGAAAGCAACAATATCAATTTTATACTATCATTCAATTTACTCAATGTCCTCTTCATTTACTTAAAAAAAAAAAAAAAATACAAGAAACAGATTCACAAATTTAATAAGCTTATAATGAAAACATATCCTGTCTCTCTATGCTCTGATCCCCTTTCGGTAGTATGATCAATGCCTACACCCTCTCACAATGCAGAAATCATGCATCACATTGGAATTATATTCTACTTTATTCATCATCCACTATATTTGAAACTAGTTCAACTAAAAGGTTTGTTCATATTTTTCCGCTTATCGCTGCTCTAGAACGGTTAAGTTAATCAAGAAATTTTTTTTCAAAATCTTTAGCAGTGTTCTGCATTTACCAAAACGTTATTGGCATTCATTTTCTGACAGATATGAAATTACGTTTTTCTAAAAAAAAATTTAAATATTTTAAAAATCTCTTTAATGATAATACTTCTTTTTTTTGTACAAGTTACACTAGTTTTCAAATATTTAAATTTGACTATAAGACTCTACTTCGATCTGGACGTTTAATTAATCATTCATATACATTAAAAGTTGTAGTAAATTTACTTAATTCTAAAACTATAGAGTTCAACGGGGACAAAGTTTTTATTAGAATCAGGAAACCTGTTGCTTTAAAGCATTTAAATCAATATTATTACTCACACAACGCATAAAAATGCACACATTCCCTTTATAATTCGTTTAGCAACATCTAGATAGTGTTACCTCTGGTAATTAAATTATAAAGTTATATATAAACCACTTTACAAAAGATAGAATAGAACTAAAGTTAAGCTGCTAACAGATGGATGATTGGAAGAAGTTGCAGAACTCCGGTTTTGCTCCTTTAGTTGGATATGTGAGTTACTCGATATATCCCTATAACGACTATCTCATCTTTCTCATATCAGACTAGAAAATGAGGTTAGTCCAGCTACTATATTATTATCACTATAGAGAGTATAATAACTCGATATAAGTAATGGGACTTTTACCAACTTCCTTTGTAAAATCTTTTACGTCGTACACTACCTTCAATTTCTCTACAATTCGGTTTAAATAAAAAAATATAAAGACAAATAATAACATTAATAAAAACTAATCTGAATGACAACTTTGAATTTCGTCTTAGATCAAACAAAGTTTATGAAAAATTAGAAAAAAACTAATTTATACAATTTATTTGAAAATTTATACAATTAATTCGAAAAACTACAATCAAAATAAGAAGATTTTACAATCATATCCATAGATTGAACAAATATAGAATTATAAAAAAATCACCCTTGGCTTTTTCGAAAATAGGAAAACAAAACCAAACTAGTTTATAGAAACAAAGAAAGGATTTATCTAAACTGGAAATTAAAAAAAATCTGATGTGGACATCATATCACTTCCTTTTACGAAAAAAATAATACGATTCAAAATTAATACTTTCAATTAATACTAAACACTCATATGTTTCACCAAATCTATTACATATACACGTATGTAATAATGCCTATTAACGTACATATACCCCCTTTTTTTTTTTTACCCCTCCCGGGCCAGATCCACAATGAAGCATAGTACAGCCTGGGAGGTCAAGGTCAACATGGTTAACTCCGGACCCCACCACAGGGACCGAGACTCGGTCTGTATACCAGCGCCTTTAATGTGGTTCTCCTGTCGAGGGACCACACCGGGACTTGGTCTTTTGTATGATATTTTCCTTTGAACGGATAATTTCCTTTGAAATCTGAAAACCGAAATTTTTCGCGATTACAATACTTCCTTATACTTCTTGCAGGGAAGTAAAAAGAAATACACAACAAAAACCTTTTCAGAACTAAAACAGATAACTGCGGGAATTCACAACAAGAAGTAAAACATGAAATTGATAGATAAAAGAAGAAGAGAAGATAGGGAAAGAATGAAAATCTACTGGAAAAAGAGACAAAAATCCAAATGAAGTAATTTTCTTTATGCGCAACTAACAACGAATAGTCATCCAAAAAAAAGTTAAAGTAAAAACTAATGAAATAAACAAACAAAAGCAAGTAGTTTTAACAATTTAAATTGTAATAATTTATTAAAATTAATTAATTAATTTATATAATTTAAGTTAATTTAACGCATTAAATACAAAGATAAAAAATAATATATATTGTAAAATAAGTAATGCATTTTTTTTTTTTTGTTTTACAAAAACTGGTCCCACAATATCTTGTTTAATTGGGACAAAAAGCTTGCATGTAGTCAACACCTAGTAGTTGTAAAAACGAGCCGCATATCCGCGGTCGAAAAACTAGTTGGTGAGATCTAGTGAGTCTACCACCTATCTATTTGATACAATGTGAAGTACATTACTTCAGCTTTCTGTAGCCCGCTCACATCTTCCGTTTTTTACACATCGGCATCTTAATTTAAACTGGGTAAGATTAATTTATATCATTTTTTGTTTTCAAGAGATATATTATAGTCCTTACTACAATTTTTGTAAGATTTGAATGAAATTTCTCTCATTATCATTTCCATAAAATCATTTATTTAGGTTGTATTAACTCATAATGGAACAGCGGGAAGGTTTCAGTGTTTGTGAAAAACATTTACGATCCACGTTCATAAATATTTTTTATCAGTAATTTTAGAGTTTAATCATAAGTCTAAAAAAAAATTACAGCTGATTGTTTCATGCATGCGGTCGTGTTTTTGTATGCTCGGTACACTGTTGCTATTACTGTGATTTTCTCTTATGGCTTTTATTTATTAGTTGTTATTTTCCTTTGTTTTGTTTTTAGTTGTTCGTTACATTTTGTGTTCGTTTTAAGTAGTTTAGTTTGCATTCGTACCATGTAGGTTAGTTTGCGTCCTTCGGTTGCCTCACGATTTCTGTGAGTTTTCGGTGAGTTACGGTGAGTTTTCGTTTAATTACATTTAATTAACTTAGTTGTGTGCTTAATTTACGTTTTTGTTACTTTAACTGAGTTAATTTACGTGTTTTTTGTGTTTATTTTTCGCGGTAGCCTACGGTTACTAAGGACTATTTGTTCCGTTTTCTAAGTACAGTTTACTTAATATTAATTAATTGCCGGCCTCTGTGGCGTGAGTGGTAGCGTCTCGGCCTTTCACGTACTGGTCTGGGGTTTGAATCTCAGTTAGACATGGCATTTTTCACACACGCTACAATTCATTTATCTCATCCTCGGAAGATAAACCTAACGGTGGTTCCGGAAGTAAAAAATAAAAATTAATTAACTAGTTGATTAATTGTATCTATTTTTCTTACTTTTTGTTATTTATTCTTTTGTTGTTTCGATCTTGTGACTAAACCCGATAGGTCCGGAGATCCCCCTCCCATGGAGGAGGACTTCAGTCCAGTGAGAAGAAGAAGATCTGGTAGGTCCCAGGGTGTTAGAACCGTCAATGAGGTTCTGTTGAAGGATAGTGGTACCGAAAGTGTGGTAACCCCCGACCGTGAGGCACATGGATGGTCAATTTCCAGGCAAATGAAGGTTACTAGGAGGAAAACTGTACAGGTGCCTAGCACCATCAACGAGTCGAAGCCCTGTATATCGAATTTAGTGATGATGGTGACGACACGGCTTCTGCTGTCAGAGAGGTAGAGGGTCTTCCAGCGAAGAAACAGCTGCAGCTCTCTCCTCCACTTGCGAAGGAACAAAAAAAGCCTCGAGTAAGCTCATCTGTGGTTAGAAAGTTTGGCCGAGATCCGTCAGTGCCGCTGCTGACTCCCTCAAACGCTTTAATGGTAGTAAACATCACCCTAGGCCATTGTTGGATGACCAGATGGAGCAAATCACCGTCATCAATTCCACTATCTAGTACCTGCCGCACATCCAAACGAGGCCTAGGCGCCAAGTTGACCCCCACTGTCCTCCGTCTGCAAGGCTACATCAGAAACAATAAAATATGTTTAGGTGGGCACTTCCATTTGTTATAAATTACAGCGCGAGCGAGTCTGAGCGAAGCGTTCTTGATCAGCAGATAACCGAGCATCACGGACTTCTGCTATTTTAGAGAACTCGGTTCTCAATGCTAAAAGAATGAAAGCATCTCGATACTTTGAATAATAAGAAAGGATATTTCGCTTTATAAGCTAATTACAATAATAATAATAAATTTTTATAAATAAAACTAAATTCCCAAAACCATCAATATGTTTGACATACCCGTCCTCATATACTTCTTTGACATCATCAAAATCTTAATTAGATATAGAAAAAATTCATATCCTCATTCACTTGGAACTGACTAAACAAAGAATGACACACCTCACAAACACATGCAAAGAAATACTCACCATAGAGAGAAAAGAAAGGTAGAGAGGAATCATAGTCACAGAGTCACTGCACACAAAATAAATACAGTCAGGAACTGTTTTCATATGAAGTAAAGCAGCCTACACACAACAGTGATTTTTTTTTTGTTTTCAGTCATTTGACTGGTTTGATACAGCTCTCCAAGTCTCCCTATCTAGTGAGAGTCGTTTCATGTCAGTACACCCACATCCTAAATCCCTAAAAATTTGTTTTACATATTCCAAACTTGCCGGCCTGCAGAATTGTTCCCTTCAGCCTTTCTCTTCAGTATCAAAGAGACTATTTCAGGATGCCTTAAGATGTGGCGTATAAGTCTGTCTGTTCTTTGTTTCTTCTTTTAACTATATTTTTCCAAAATCTTCTTTCTTCATCAATTGGCCGCCACATCTCTTCATTTGTCACTTTATCCACCCGTCTGATTTTGAACATTCTCCTGTATCACCGCATTTCAAAAGCTTCTAATTTTTTCTTCTCCGGTACTCCGATCGTCCAAGTTTCACTTCCGTATAAAGCTACGCTCCAAACATATACTTTCAGAAATGTTTTCTTAATGTTTAAATTATTTTTTGATGTAAGCAAATTATATTTCTGACTGAAAGCTTGTTCGCCTGTGCTATTCAGCATTGTATAATCCTCCTGCTTCATACATCTTTAGTAATTCTATTTCCCAAGTAACAAAATTCTTCTACCTCCATAATCTTTTCTTTTCCTATTTTTATATTCAGTCGTCGGTCTTACTTCAGTGGTTCGGTCTGTACATTACTTCTACTACATTTTATTACTTTCATTTTGTTCTTATTTGTTTTGATGTGTTATTAATTGCGTAGAACTTCATCTATACCATTCTTGTTTTTTTCTAAATCATTTTTACTCTCTGCTAGAATTATTATATCATTTACAAATCATAGCGTCTTCATCTTTTCACCTTGCACTGTTACTTTGGATCTAAATCGTTCTTTAAGATCATTATCTGCTAGTTCTATGTAAAGATTAAAAAGTAATGGGAATAGAAAACATCTTGTCAGACCGTTTTTATTAGGCTTCTTTCTTATGCTCTTCAATTATTACTGTTGCAGTTTGGTTCTTGTAAATGTTAGCAATTGTTCGTCTGTCTCTATACTTGAACCCTACATTTTTTAAAATGCTAAACATTTTATTCCAATAATTTTATTTCAAATCTAAGTCATTAAATGTCTTTTCTATGTCTAAATGCGGTATACGTTGGTTTGCTTGTCTTTAATCTTCCTTCTTTTATTAATCTGAATGCTAAAATTGCTTTCCTCGTTGCAACCATAATCACAAAAGAAAAGAGAATACCTGGTCACAAAAAACATTCCATAGAAAAACAGAGATACCACTTCACACAAGTCTACTTCAACGAAAAACATTCATAAACAGAATGGTCATTTCTTCCCTGAAACAGAAGGTTTCCTGCTTGGCATTCAAGACCAAGTAATAACTAAAATTACAAAAATTAACATAATCGGCGACTCATCGGACAAAATGACACATACAAGAGATGCCATCAACAAAACGAAACAGTGGAACACATCATAGATGAATGCAGACCTTAGTGTGAACCGAATACACGAACAGACATAACGTTGCAGCCGAAATAGTACACCAACCAGCACTAGCCACAACAAACAAACTCATTAAAAACAGAAATCCCTCCTACAGAATAAATACCAACATACCATCCATACTCAAAAATATTAAATACAAACACTATTGGGATGCCAACATTCATATTGACGAAAAAAAAATTATAAAAAAAAATTCATCTACGTAATCGCTCCGATATTGCTATCCCCAACAATACAAATATCCTAACAATATTTGGTTATTGCTAGATCGGTGAATACACTGTTATTTCTATCTAGCGGTAGAAATAAAAAGGCTCTGGAAACAAGAAAAAGTCATTATCATCCTCCTCATTATGTAAGTTATACGCCTCACAACATACATTCATTCACAGCACATCTAATATATTTAGGACTCAATATACATTCACACAGAGACTTTCAGAAATCAGGCATACTCAAATTATACAACGTGTCAGAAGGTCTTTCTTTAATACAGAATCATAGTTTGTACTGCCTTGCCAAAGCCCAACAGCATAGTTTTACATCCAATCGCGCATTTGATGTTGTAATTTCGTGTCATAATTATTAGGCTTATTATTGTGATAAAATTATTACTTAATTTGATACTATTTTATAATACTAGAATTAACAATAAATAAAAACAATTAATATTTAATCAATTAAAATATAAAATGGAGGACATGAAAACAGACTCAAAATTACATCAATTTTCTGCCGTAACCCGGCTATTTATTAATCAATTTTAAAACATAAATTGTAATTTTTTTCAAAATAAAAGTTTTAATATTTTAGCAATAAAATACATTTTGATAAAACTTATATTAATGAAGATATAACGGATTGAAAAATAAACATGGCCGCCATTTCGTAATTTGTGAAGGTATTTAAGTCCTGATTTTTCTGCTATATTTAAAAATTTATTGCCAAGACGCTTACAAAATAATAATGTGATTCGTCCATCCAAACTTGAGATATAAATTTTTATATAAAAATAACAAAATGGCGGACAGTGGGAGAACGAAGCTGAATGGCCATTTTTTTGTAAGGGTATTTTTTGATTAATTTTACAAGTAGACTCCGAAAAAGTATAGCCAACTCACAATTTTGGAAACACTCTGTATTTAGAGTGTTTCTAAAATAAATATATATATATATATATATATATATATATATATATATATATATATATAAAATGTATTACTTTATATGAACCATGTCAACAAAAAAATAATGAAGTTAAAAGGATTAATTTATGTTTTTCTTCAATATCTTAACCTCATTAGGAATATATATATATCATGATAATTCTCATTGGAAATAATGACCAAGCTTCTAAGGTATACATCTGCAAAGTTTTATTAAAATCTCTCTTTTAGTTTTTGCGCACAAGAACGACCCTAGTTATTATTTTATTATTTGTAAAGCTCACTTCTATTTAACTGTATAATTTTGTTTAGTTAGAAATTTTTTTTCAAAAACAAGAAATATCAAAATAGATAACTTTTATTGATTATCTTTTAATTTAACTCGAATTTATGCCTATATAAACTGACAAAAAAAAATTAAAAATATGCTCTAATAAGAGAATAATAAATTCCTTTTTTTCCTTTATCTTCATTCAATTTCTTGAACCATTTTTGTAATAGATGTCTCCAATGATTCAAAGCGAACCACTTTTTAATGAAATTGACTGGAAATAGAATATCTTTTTATTAAAAAGAAAAAAAATATATTTTTCTTAAAACTTGGAATAGCATTTTAAAATCAGCATCTTTCTGTTTTTTTTTTTTTAAATAGCATTTTTTCAAATTTAATAAGCTTTTAAAATTGGAAAAATGCGAATTAATTAAAAAGCAAGCATTATTATTATACGAATGAAATTACATTTTTAAAATAAAAATGTGTGCCAAAGAGAGGGTTATAAAGAGAAAAAAAAGAAGATTAATCGATGCCTTGTATTAAATGCAGCAGCAGGACATGAGAATAATCATAAAAATGATTTTATGACGTGATTGTTGCAGCACATTTTTTTTTGAAACCGTTAGCAATAATCTTAAAAAGACTTAATGTTTCATTTCAGTCGTATTACTTTTTATTATTCCATTTTTTCTTTTTTTTATTTACTAATAAAAAATAAACATAAACATAAATTTTATTTAATTTGAAAAATAATTTCTGTATAAACCAACAGATTAATGAAAACCTGTTCATCTACAAAAGTCTCAGAATATTCTAATATTACTGTTATAATTTCAGTTATTATTATTATTATTATATTATCTGCTATTGGTGTTGGTAGAAAGTTATTAAAGTGGTTTAAGAATTATTTTTACAATAGACTAGTAGCTGTTAAAATAGGAGATACGGTTGGTAATTCAATGAAGTAAGGTTGCGGCATTGTCCAGAATTCAATTCTTTTTTTTTTATTTAATCTCTGGAACCACCGTTAAGGTATATCTGCAGAGGATGGGATGAATGAATTGTAGTGTGTGTCAAAAATGCCATGCCTGACCTGGATTCGAACCCGGGACCCCCGGATGAAAGGCCGAGACGCTACCACTTGCGCCACGGAGGCTGGCGCTAGGATTCAATTCTTGGCCCGATTTTCTTTAACTTGTATGTTAATGATATATGTGGATTGAATTTGAGAAGTTCAATTTTTATGTTTCCTGATGACCTAATTATATTATTTTCCAATAAATCTTTATCTGTAGCAACAAATATCTTGCAAATCGAATTAAATATTTTAATTAAATTTTATTTTAATAACAGAATCCAAGTCGATCAAAAAAAAAAAAACAAAATCAATAGCTTTTGGAAAGCCGAAATCAAATTATGATTGTTTGGCTTACTATAATCGCGTAGCATGTTATTTTCACACTTGTTTTCGGTTTGATTACTATTGTTCTTGTGAGAAGATTCATATTCTCATAAAGTTAGGTATCTTAGTTTGATTAACATGAAATTTGGCAAAATTTGGCAACGAGCCCCGGTTAGTTTTTCTAACAATGAGGTAGAATTGAGGATGGCCTTTGCAGGGTGGTGCGGCCG
>JAAAKQ030266339.1:0-10682 GCA_010016005.3 Zanna intricata | reverse complement strand
ATGTATGTATGTATGTAATGAATGTACAATGTATGTAGGGTGTATAGGTGTTAAAGATGGAAGAGATTGTTAACTTAAGAACAGAATAAATTAATATAATTTAATGCCAAATGCTGGTAACTGTAGGGTTAGTATCAAAGAATAGTTTCAAACTGTTAAGTCACTGAAATATAAGTAGCTCAGAATTGCTTCAATTGAATTTTTTGCTAAAAGGAATCCTTATAAAATAAATTTAAAAAAAATATTTATCCAAGGCAGAGAGTACAATTTTAAATCTCAAAAAATAAATATTTCTACCAATGTCACTACAAACTTTATTATATGTTTAGTTATGGTAGGTCTACCTTGTTCACTTCCTTGGAAATTAAAATTAAAAGAAAAAAAATTACCAGATTCCTCTTAAGGTTTGTTACTTTTACTATAGGATGGAATCGATTGAATATTTCATCGATTGTATATCTCTAGAATATTTCATTGATTGTGATAAAGATTAACTCAGCAAACATAAAACAGGTTTCTGTTATTTATTTTAAACAACATATAGACAAAGCACAATTATATAATAACAGATTTTAATCATGTTAATTTCATTAAATATCAATTTTCTGTCATATTTAATTTTGTTAACCATTAGGCACCCTTCTAATTTTCTCAATCAAAAAGGTAAAAAAAAAAAGTAGTAAAATATTTCTTGGTAATCGCAAGGGACTATCATGCTGTAGTAGTTGTTAGGTAGCACAAAGATTTTTTAATTATTCTTCCAGATGACAATTAAAAAAAAAATAAATATATATGCACATTGCAATATTTAAATCTTTGTTGTCATGTATTCTTGAATGTTTGTAACATTCTTCTAAACATGCTTATAAGAAAGCAGAATATTCCTAAACCTTTCACAAATCTACTGGAAAGAAGTACTGCAAAATCAAACTTGGAACCCCAGGAAACAGATCTCAAAATTTGACAGAGCAATGAAAAAATCTTTTAGCAATCGGACTAATTATTAAGTTTCATATAATTAATCGTACTCTGACAGAATAGGAGTTAAAACAAATCATTAAATCATCTCTACACAGACTACACTGCTTGGCAATTATTAAACTGATACAACATATTACAAACAATCTTATCATTAAAGAAAAATGATGATATTTATACAAATATAAATCATTTCAATACCACCAAATATTTTATGTAATAGCATTATATTAAGTAAAAAAATAACTTTAGATTGCATGTGTAACTAAAAATTATTACTTAATATCTATCCCAAAAAAAAAAAAAATCCCTTAATATATCTATCAGTAAAATAAAGGTCCAAATAGCAGCAATATTTATTACATATTAGATTGTAGCACTTTGCAAAAGTAAAATAAAATTAATAACACAGGCTTATTGAGAAAAGAAGTACATGAAGAAAGAACCAGAAAATAAAACTAACATACTATATTTTTATGTAAAAACAGAAACAAATGTTTTATCATTTAAGAAAATCAACACGGTAGACTCTGCCCTCACTTTTTCTGTTTAGCCTCCAGAACCACTTTAAGGTATTACTTCAAAGGATAATATATATACATATAAATATAAATGAAGTGTAGTATTATAGTCTTAGATTGGCCATACCTGAGATGTATGGTTAATTGAAACCCAATCACCAAAGAACAACAGCATCCACAATCTAGTATTCAAATCAATATAAAAGTAACTGCCTTTACTAGGATTTGAACCTTAGAACTCTCGACTTTGAAATCTAGTGCTTTGCGATGACAAGTTCACCACTAGAACTCAGTGGGCTAGGCCCTTTAACCTAAAAGTTGTCATCTGTGCATCTGTGAACCAAAATATAAACATAGAAAAAATATGAGAATATCATGGTGCTCAACAAGTACTGCAGGATGGGTAGAATGTGCGAGTTAAAAGCAGGTAAACAACAGTTTCTTTATGGATTCCCACTTTCTTAGAGCACATCGATTGTTGTGGTGAAACTGAAACCGACCCATGACAGATTTATGTTAGTTTAAATTATGTGCTGGTTTATAAAATATATGCTAAAAGTACGATAAGACAGTAGAAAATCAATGCTTATATATATAAATATAAAAGCTGAAAAAATTTGCTCCATTAAACATTATAAAAAAATTTCAAGATTGCCATTATGTACAAAGCATATCAGGCATAACACATTTTATTTGTTAAAATCTGTAAAATTTTCCTGTTAAAAGTTTAAGAACCCAAGCATGACAATTAACTGCATCCTTATTTTTTTTTTTTTACCTCCGGAATCACCATTAAGGTATATTATCAGAGGATGAGATGAATGAATTGTAGTGTGTGTGAAAAATGCCATGCCTGACCGGGATTTGAACCCAGGACCTCCGGGATGAAAGGCCGAGATGCTACCACTCGCACCACAGAAGCTGGCCAACAACTAATGGAACATATCAAAGAATAGAATGTTATTAAAAAAAAAGGTGTAGAATCTTTTAAGTTAATTTAAATAATGCTGCCTACTATTGTCAGAAGACTGTAACAAATGACAACAGCATGAGGTTTCATGCACTATGTTGTGCACCTCAACTTAGTGGTGTACAGGAACCAGTTTAATTAACATGACTTCAGCAGTGGGATTTTGTCCTAACTTCTCAAAACTTAAATTTCAAGAATTCTATTCGGATTAATATTAAACATGAAATGGTTCCTATAAAAATTTTAATTACAGTATACGCTACTTAAATTTGAATAAGCAGCTGCAAAAGCTCTATAATACTTAAGAAAATATCTTAACAAAATTTTAAGAAATAATTTTACACAAATCCAGCCTTACACTGTTATTTTCATAAAATGTATTTGAGTTGCTCTTTAGAATAAAATAAACTGTTGATTTTACGAATTTCAAATTTAGCATATACCTCTACAGTGTTTTTGATTTCTCAGAAAGTAACTGAAGAGTCCATAATCCCAAAATGCTTATGAAGAGTTAATAGATTTTTCATTATTTTCTTGCAACATACTCCTCTCTACCTACACTTATCACTGACCCAGCTTCAGTATTATAAATCAACAAACATTTATGACAATGTTGACATGAATTTTCTGTCAAACATGAGATTCATTAAATACAATTTCTTTTTTGAAAACTCATAAAGTTCAAACAAAACTATAAATGCATTAACAAACCGATATTTATAATTTTAACAAAATTATATGTTGCTAGATATAATACTGTTCTTTGGTGGTTGGGTTTCAATTAACCACACTTCTCAGGAGCAATTGATCTGAGATTGCACAAGACTACAGTTCATTCACATTCATACATATTATCCTCATTCACTGCCTGAAGTAATACCTTATGGCAGATCCAGAGGCTACACAAAAAAAAAATGTTAATAGAGAGGTATAATACTAACAACTTTATAATGTGAATGAATTTTCCTGCTACTATTGGAAAATCCAAACAGCAATTAAAATTCTATAAGACACATGACCTTAAAACAAATAAAATGTAGTCTGTATTTATTTTAAATGAGACTCAATCCAGACTATATTTACCTTGATTTAATACATAGACTTCACCCAAATCACTTCATAAAATAAAGTGTTTACTGCAGTGAATTTTCTACCATTAGGCTTATTTTAAATACTGAATTACGAGAATTACTCAAAATATATATTTTGAAAATTGAAACATGTTGTATCAAACATAAAAAACAATGTAAAAACAGTGAAAAGCAAAATTAATAACTTTTCAGCAGATAGTAATACACCGAAACAAAGCAAATATTATTAACTATAACTATCTAATAAAACACACAGACTTTAGAATAAACATATTTCCTATATCTCACAACTTTTCACATCCTCAGTTTAATAAATTTTAAAATATATAATGATTTTTACACTTCCTAGATATATAGATATATCAAATATTTTTGAATACCTAAAAATTACACCATCTTTAGATTTGGAGTTGGGATGTGTTTTTCGAACTCAGTTAAGATTAACAGATTATTAATATACATACTTTTTTCAAACATACTACATCCAATGTATTGAACAATATAAAAATACACATATATAAATTATTTGTAGAATTGCACAGAAACTTGTATATGTACATGAAAAATGGAATTTTGTTGCATATGAAAAATATCATGCCATGCCTGACCAGAATTCAGACTGAGATTTTAATTTATAACTCCTATCAGATCACATTCAGTTAATGATAATTAACTTAGTATTTAAGAAATAAATAAGCAGGCTTAATTAAAAATCCAAATAATCACAATTTTTTTTTTTAATGTTTATTCTCATTTCAAATGTTATGTCTGTAATGTCTTTTATGCATTTAAAATTTAACTTGGAAATGGGAAGATGATATTAATTCTGGGAAATTTTCTTTTTGAATTTTTAATGTAGGTAATAAGATACTTTGTTTTTTTAACCTCCAGAACCACCGTTAAGGTATATCTTCAGAGGATGAGATTAATGAATTGCAGTGTGTGAAAAATGCCATGCCTCACCGGGACTTCCGGGTAAAAGGCCAAGTGATACAACCAGTAAAACCGGAGGTCCCAGGTTCGAGTGCCGGTCAGGCATGGGCATTTTTCACACATGCTACAATTTATTCATCTCATCCTCTGAAGATATACATTAACAGTGATTCCGGAGATAAAAAAAGAAAAAAGATAATCAGATACTTACAATGAAACAGTATAACTAAAAACAAAACATTTACATATAACTATTTCAAATGAAGTTAAGGATTTTATATTCCTTGGTTTTATCATATTTGTTGTCTTAATTAAGAGTTAAAAAACATGAGATTAAAACTAACTTGATGTTCAATATTATGAGATATGAAGAAAACTTATTAAATCCTCATAAGAAACAGTCAATTTATAAACAAAGTAAAAAAATCATTTAGATCTAATTTTAAAAAAAATAGTACTTGGATTACTTGAATTGTAAAGAAATAGTAAACAATTGTTAATGTCAAATGAAATCTGTTTATATTACATAATTGTTTATTTAACTATGACAATTTAGAAAAAAAAAACTCCTTTGAGAATGTAAGTTTCCATAAAACAGTGTATTTCCGTAAACCAGTGTGTATGTCTTATTTATACTTCTTCCACAATGTTATATTTTTATATATGTAGTTTTTTTTTTTTTACACAAATAAAGATGAAACTGTCCTAGCTGAAAAAAGGTTGTCTTTATAAGATAGCTTTCAACTTATTACTAATAAAATATTCACTATTAATTTTTCTTTGTTGAATTTTCAACTTCTTAACTAATTTTCTATTCATAGGCATTCAATTCTTACATTAGAAAATAAATTCTGAATTACTCTTCAAATAATTTTGCAAGATTTTAATAGTATTATTAAAGTTATAATGGAAAATATTTCCTCTTGCTCTTTTTTAATTACAGAATTTGGAAAAAACTTAATAATTATCAATGTAATGCACTTAAAATGTTTATAAGCAGAATAAACTACAAAGCTGGAAGGTGACTAAAATGTAGTCAGTTCTTAATTTTAAAATAATTCTACATTTTGATAAATATTCAGCCTTAATTAAATAAATATTAAAATATAGAATAAAGTATTGTTCGCTTAACTTGTGCGTACAACTGTAATCTAGTAGTCAGTGACCACTAGACACAAAAGTTGAATCAGCATTATTTAACATCCAAAACAGAAATCCACTGACTTCAAATCCACTACCAATGTTATTTTAAATTTTACAATACTCCAGAAAATCGCATAAAAATCACTTACTCCAATACACTTAGTGATAAGTGTAAACTAATATCAAACCTGAAAATCTTTAAGATAAATAAACTTCAATAATTACAGTTACAGACCAGCTAATCTATAAAGAAAATAATATTTTCTACCTGACTAGTGTATACAAAATCCACAACATAATTAAATGAAAAAAAAGTAAACAATTAAGTAAAAACTTTTTTGTCAAATTTCATAATTAAAATAAGAATAAAGTTGAGCTTATAAATGTTTAACTTGTTACCAAAAAGTTATATAAAGATTAACTGTTTTTATTACTTTCATAATGTAATCTGAAATATGTAAATTCAAACACATCAAATCATATTTTTTTTTAAATTTACTACAGAAATTTAAATGATTAGCGACATGGTAAATTGTTATTCAAAAGTCAAAATTAAATTTTGGGCCGACTAAAGAAAGGGCCGACTAAAGAAACCTAGAATTAAAACTTTGCAACTCCATGTAAATATGCATAAACTAATTTACATCACAATATAACCTAGTTTGGGAATAAAGCCAATAATAAAGTGAAAAATATTTTTTTCTTAAACATCTATTACAAAAATTAAATCTAAAGGCACACACGATGTTTATAAGCATTGCTCTTAAAAACCTAACAATCACACGCTGCTGCATAACAAAGTAAATTAACCTTAATCATGTAAACATAACGTAATGTAAAGTAACAATTTAAGAAAATTATAATTTAATTCTATTACAACTTCAACAAATAAAAATTATTTTACACTGTCAGTAAATTACAAAATAATTAAAGAAATTTAAAACTTCCTTAAATAAATAAAATCAAAATAACACCGACAGTTACACAAAAATTAAAAAATATAAAGATTTTTAAAAAAGCAAAATTAACTCAAAAATTATCTTGACATAATTACTAACCTATAAATAACCGTTACTACTTTCCAATACAGATCAAGCAAAAATACAGTAGGCACCCAATTTTTGGTTAAGTTAGAACATCTACATATAAAGTTAAGTAATTGTGCAAAAATTATAAATAATGAATAACTTGCTCTAAATTTAACATTACTTATGCATAAATAACTTACCTTCATTTACGGTTGCAGATTTTATACTGCTCGACAAGGCGGCAACAGAAGGCAACGCCATTATTTTTACGTTCCTTCAGCCATGAGTTTCAATAAACTTCACTAACATTTTACCACTACACGCACAAAATAACACAAGAAACCAATATGTTTATAATATGCTAACAAATTCATAAAACAAACACATTTTCGTACAACGTATTTCACATTTTTTTCTTCTCAACACAACAACCTAATCTTAGCACGATACATCGTTTCCCCTTCCACCGTTCGATTTTGAAAGCCATGGAAATGCCTTACACTAGCCTCGTAGCAGGGTCCTAATTTTCTCAACACTCTAACCCCAACCCGTGAGTCATTTCACAGAAAAACGACGATAAAATCCTGAGCTCTACCAATCAGAAGACGCCATTTGTCGACAATAAAAAAGAAGGCCATCATTCATTATGACGTCATAGCAATTTAATGGAGCCTGTTTTGAGGCTACGGTCAGATTTCCAAGGTCTTTATGTACAGTCTGCGCCATGATCAAAGGCAACAAATGCGCGCGCATGTGATATAAATAAGAAAAGAAACAATAATTAATGAGGAGGCGGGGCTTCCTTTTATCAAAACATTGATGTGGGCCAATTATATACGAAATAACTGTACAGTCGCATTTGTAATAATTTTACATTTGATACTTAACTCGATGAATGAATAACATTTCCGCAAATAAAATTTTATCTAAAGGCATTTCCCCCCACTCCTGACACATTTGATTAATTCTGCCATAAAGTTGTGCAATAACCTCACTTTCTTGCTAAACGTTTATCTTTAATCTAAAGGTCAAAGGTTATTAATGGTGATAATAAAATTTTAATTGTTATTACATATTTTAAATGGTCGAGCGCATTATAAGATAACAATTTTTTTAAAAATTATTTTACATCTTCGTCTGAATAAAAATTTTGAAAATAACAATTTAAATGAATAAATCTAAAGTGGGTAAATTCACAAAATTACCGATAAAAACTGATAAAAGTTCTAGACACTGATAATTGATCACCTGAAAACCTTGGTTTAGAAAAGCAAATTTTTGAAATGGATAGTACTAAGATAAGAGACAGACATCATAATAGTTCAAAGAGAATGTACAATCTCTCTCCAAACGACAGGTGGAGGGGATGCTCATGAATAAATGCGCCGTTGGGAAAGTTCCTGCCAGCGTTCGTAGCTGAAAATAACGGCTTAGTTGCAACGCTGTACAGTTTGTTGACTCATTTAGAAATGTAAACCGGCAACGCTGCTTCCGTCATGAGAGCCTGTGCCATTTGCTCATGCGTGGTAAGAAGAACACCCAGAGAACGAGGCAATCAGTAGTTAGCAGGTTTGCCATAACAACGGGCAGATTTTTACCTTATCATTAGTTTATTTTCAACTTTTCAATCATTTAGTAATTTTATATATAAATTGATTAAATCGTTTATTTTTTCAGGTAATTTATTATAAGATAAGATTCAAGTTATGATTACATTTCAAAAGGAAGCGTTTTCATTATTTCTAGCAATTTTAAGAAACTGCTTTACGAAAATTAATTGTAGGAACAAAAGAAATGACAAAACAAAAGAGAACTTTCGTTTTAATTTATGCCCTTGAAATATCCCCCACCTAAACAGAACTATTATCCCCACTTAGATTAATATTCAAGGTCTAGAAAAAATACGGGTTATCACAGCTCAACAATTCAAGATACAGCGATAAGTACGTAGAAACATCGGCGAACAGATGTTTGCTTTTTAGAATATTAGGTTGTTTTGAGCGGATAATAAATTCTTAGAAAATTAATAAAAAAAACTATACAGTAATTATTCTCTTATATTATTAATAAAAATTATTACATGGATTCTTTTTCTTTAAGTAAATTTACTAATTTAATTATTCGAAGAATAGTGATTGTGAACTTATTTATTAAATGTATTTAATATTTAAATTTAGAAATTCAAACCATGAATCTCTCTATGTTTTTGACCCAGCCATCTTATACGTACATAATGTCTAGTCTCTTGCAGATAACCATCAAATCATATTATTTTATAATTTACTACATTAAGTAAAAAATCTCCCTGAAAAAGGAGATTTCTCTTAAAAAATCTACTTGATAAGTAATAAAGTCAGCTCTTCAAATAAGATAAAGATTTCTGTGCATGCACATTTTTTACTCAACATCACTCACTCCCAGTATTATTTTCTTAAATCCTGTAATTTGGTTGTCACGCATAACGAAATTACTTCGTATGCGTATTCGTTAATAATAATAGTAATATTGGATATAACGTATTAAAAGTGATTAATTCTTTTTTCATTACATTTTTTTTTTCATTCATTTAACTGGTTTAATGCTGTTCCCAAACCCTTTTTGATCTGTGATAATCGTAATCTCAGCAAATTACTACTATATCCACCAGTTATGCGTTCCTGAATGCACGTCCCAGAACGTTTTTGTACACAACCGAACTACCTACTTTGACAACATTCTACCTCAAATTTCTCTCTTCATCTCAAGAAACTCAACTCTTCATTTCAGCTTTTATCAATCCATTTAACTTTCCTGTAACTCTTTTCGAAAGTCGTAATCCTTTTCCTCTCCGGTTTTCTAACTAACTATCCTTCGCTACTGCATAGTGCTTAGATTCCACATAAACCTTTGGAAAATATTTACCCGTACTGCTTTAATTATAATATAATGCTACAATTTCAAACAATCAGCAATTTTAGTTCAAATCTCCTCATTAATGAACCATTAAATTGGTGCTGAATACCAAATAAAAATATTATTTTGTCCCTTACACAGCGTAAAAAATTAAAAAAAAAAAAATTGATTCAAAATGTGATTTTTAACATCTATTCTTGATTAATAACCAGGATGGTATGCGTTATTCCCCGTTTATAATTTTAAGAATAATAAAAAAAAAATTTACTCATATGATCATGTTAGTTTAATTATAGAAATCATCTGTGCCCGAAAACGATTCCATTATGTTACTAAATATAACATGAATTTTTAACAATTATCTAAATGACACTCCCTAAAATTACGAATTTTCCTTAATCACGTCGGACAATTATGACAAGTTTTTACATATAAGTTATACAAATAATTATCACATTTACTCATAAAAATTAAAAATAATGTACATCACTAAGACAGCTTGTTACATTATTTTACATGTAGAATAGACCTAACACTAGATTTCACTAAATTTGGAATTAAACGCGACGCATTGCGATTCTCAATGTCCCTCGTCGAATCAACCCTTTCCCATCAGGTTACTGAAAACCAAACCTGTAGCCAAGCCTATCTCAATCTTTATGGACGAGTAGGCGTGCATTATTGTTACCAATAATTAATTTTTAAAGAAGTAGAAGTCTGGATGGATTATAAATCCCATGGAAGTTAAAGATAAGTTGTTTTAAAAAAAAAAAATCATTAGAGGTATATAATGTTCAATAGTCAATGAAACATTAAGTATTCTTTTACTATATCTAGTTATTTACTTCATCTTATTTCTAAATAAATCATACCTTTAATGTTACAGAAATATAAATCACACATTCTCACTGAGCTGAATTGTCTAGCCCTCAATAATTAAATTTTCATTCTGTTTTTTATTCAGTTACTAGATGACCCGGCGAACATCGTACCGCCTAAGAGTAAATGAATGTCGTGTTCTTAGTTTTTTTTTTTAACATGCACATACTTGCACAGAAATGGCGTTGAAATTGGTTGAAAATTAAAATGTCGGAATGCAATGTTCACAACTATCGAAAGTTTTATA
>JAAAKQ030266328.1:0-10682 GCA_010016005.3 Zanna intricata | reverse complement strand
GATGCCTCCTTCACTTAATTGTGTATCATATGATTTACTCATGGTTTCACATCAGAGTAAACTATTGTAAATAAAGCATTTCACCAAAAAGAAAAATTAGTTTTTTTGTTACAAAGAATATTAATTATATTTTATTTTATTTTAATTTTATTTATTTTTTTAATATTTTTATAGTTTATTTATATTTAATTACATAAACTCAATAGACTAGCTTATTTAAACAACATTCCTTAACACTTTAATACAAATTAATAAAAATTACAAACAGTTTTTTGAAATTTAATTAATGTTGTATGTATGTAACTTATGAAGCATAATATTGACAGAAATGGGTTTAGATGGTCCTTTGCATCCTTTTGCAGCACATCAAGCAATCAAAAAGTCGATAGAAGTATTTCAAACATGATATTACATTATCAATATTTTATTGTAGTTTTTTATAAGTATCATTTAATTCAGCTGTTCTCAAACTTTTTTTTTTTACATATCACTCAGTAGTAGCGTACTACTGAACTATTAAAAATGTAATACTTCATTATGGTAGTGATAGTTTTATCTGTGAATAGTAAATCGATAAAAAATAACAATCTTTTTTTGGACTGTATTTATTTTATAAAAAAAAAATTATATATTACAGTTTTTTTTTTTTTTAAGTTTTTATTTTTTACAAAAACTTTTACTTTACAAGAAAATGTTACATTATACATTTAGTTACATTACTGATTACAATAATCTTGAACCTAAAATTTCAAGTGAGAAGGATGTTGCTTCATGCTTGAAATAAGTGAAGAGATATCTGGTTTACTTGAACTAAATTTTAACTGCAAATTTGTGTCTAGATTCAATTAATTACAAAACTTATTTTTTATTTTCATCGTAGCAGAAAAACTAGTTTCACAAAGAAATGTGATGGGAAATGGAATTAAAAATAACAATGCTTTGCTGGACAACGGTGGAATATTCATTCTTAATCTTTAGCAAAAATTCACATAATTCTAATTTAATAAATTTCATTTCCAAACTTCCACTGCATTATAGTTTTATCAAAGATTTTGTTTCATTGTTTGGGGGTTGGCATCCCCATGGCCCTAGTCTCTGCAGTTTTTCTTTGTACTATCCTCCAAATTGCTGAACACATTACTCTACACACCTATACTACACAAATTACAACACATACTTATACATCTTACACTGTTTCTTCTTACACATACACTTGATGGTGTGACACCTTACTAAATGCATTCATAACGGAAACTATCGTGCTGATTGGTGCAGGGCTCTACATATTGAGTCTCAAACAATGTCCTCTGGCCACCAGGTTAACCCAGTTGTATGGAGCCCTAGCTCCAGTATGCAAATGCTCTGCTGCAGTGGTTCGTTATATCACTAGTACTTAAGGGAACTAATGTCAATTCCACATAAAAATTCTTCAATGGTTGTTAGTCCACCTGGGGGTGAAATTTTCCTGTGTAAGGTATCTAGTAGTGAGGAACAGCAAGGAAGGTAAATTGTTTGGTAAAGATTTTGTCTTCCTGATAAGTGTACTGTAACAGCTTGCAGTTTTCCAAAATCTATTAAAAAGCTGAGAAGTGGCACCTAGCTTATTGAAGTAAATAATGAGGAGCAATACTGAAAACTGCTAGCCCTTAAATACATAGAGAAAGACAGAATGGTATTGGACCCCCATAAGATGCTGAATTTCAGGAAGAGTGTTACTTTTTGCCGTGATTTGGCTGATGTTGAGATTCACCACAGTCAGTCACATCAGCGCACATGATTGTGATAAGGGAAAATAGTGTTGTACCAACATCTTGAAATTTTCAAGTCTGAACGTTCCTTATAGAATAAAGTAGGTTACCAGTTACCTCAGTATCCATCTAAGACCATCTGTACCTAACTCCAGATGCTGCTTTTGGTGTCAGGGTTTTAGCCAAAACAAAGATGGTCACACAAAAAAACAAGTTTGTGTGTGGTTGTACAGGAGACAATGATATCACATGCGCTAAGGTAGAAAAATATGCAAATCATAAAGGTCCACACTCAGAATGGTTTCGAGAATGTCCCATTTACAAATAAGAGAAAGCTATTTTGAAGATTTTACTGAATAAAAAGTTCCCTTCTCTGCAGTTTGACAGGAACATAGAAAGTCCCTCAGCATGAGAAATTCTGTACAACTTTGTGTAAGTTTTGTTCAGGCTCTCTATTCAGACAATTTACAAAGATAGAATGAATATGGATCTTGCAAAAACTGACCAAATTGGTAGATGCTTTATCAGATCAAGATAAAAGTCCCTTGCAGCTGCTATTATAACATTCAGTACTGGCAAAAAGACATCTTTTGCTAGAAAGTAAATGGTTTACCGAAAACCACTTCAATCAATCCACCACCAAATAAGAATTACCAGTTCATCAACAACACAGCAAACTACCAAAATCTGAACACAGAAAACTTGTATGGTATCTCCGGCCTTCCAGGTTTCAAACTCCACAGCACCATTTTGAGGATATGAAAGCTGATAAAGTATTGTATTTCAAAGGATTGTATTTGACAGATAATCTGTATGCAAAATTTTGCATGCAATAGGAAACAAATATTTTTATGAACACCAGTATTGTTCATTGGAATGTTTGCGGTCTCTGTTCTTGCCAAGAAAATATTGAAATCCTCCTAAATGATTTTACTCTGCATGCTGGAGACTCATCTCCATTTCCAAGATGATGTGTCCTTTCATGGATAGGTCTACAGAAGATGCGACTATAAAACTGAGGTGAGAGGACATGAAAGTGTGACTGTTTTCCTTAAGTAAATCATAATAGCCTCCCGTATTCCGCTAGCGTCAAATATCACTACAGTCTCAGTGAAAATATTCACACCATTCAAAAAGAGTATCTGCAAATTATACCTTCCTCCAAATTTTGAAAATCAATGAAAAATATGTGTTTAGTCTATTTTCCCATACTCCTTTACCTAGGAGTTGGCGTTTTCAACGCCCATCATTATTCATGGGGCTCGACATCATGTGCTTCCCGAGGCATTGTGGTTGATCGAGTGAGGCAGAACTTACTTCTTTGCTTGTTCACGATGGATCTTACACATTAGCACCATTTTCGTTCATTGATCTGCCCTTATGTACAGCAACCCTACTCCACATGTTACCCAGCTAAAAATTTCTTTGCAAGCGATCATAAACCAGTTGTTGTCTCAGTCACTAATAGTGATTTACCTCAGAGTCAACCATGTAGGTGGATGACCAGAAAGCGGATTGGATCGGATACAAGGAATCCTTTGGCCAGTATGATAAGAGTGGTAGCGATGAAGATCTTCAGGCGTGCACAAGGGATAGGCGTAGGGCTTTACATAATTTCAATTGTTGTGCGCATTCTGCAACGCGAGGGTTGCTTGCCATCAAGTGTTTCCGGTGTGCTAAACAAAAATCATGGATGAATTATGTTGTTAGCTTACCATTTCTCGGACATCATCATCGGAAAAAGGAATGTGTGTCAGTCACCGCAGCCAATTGGACTAGAAAGCAGTGGAATTCTTGTTACCGCCCCAACTGATATGACGAACACGTTTGGAAGATCGTTCAGATCACTTGCATCATCATTCTGTCCTGAATTTGTGAGATATAAGTTGAAGGTTGGAAATATTTTTCCCTTTGTGATTGGAAACTCGTAAAATGAATTAAACACACCCTCTTCTTATAAAGAGCTAAGGTATGCCTTAAATAATTATCGTGACACTTCCCCCGGAAATGATAATATCAGGCTCGGTATATTATTACACCTACCAGATACTACGTTAAGATATTTTTGAGTATTTGTAATAGAATATCCTCTGACCTGATGTTTCCAGATACTTGGTCACAAGCATTGGTGATTCCCGAACTGAAATCTGACAAAGATAAATCACGTTAAATCTGAACTGAGAAACAGCCTATTTAAAATGTTTCTATTAGGTTCCTTTTACATCAGCGTTTGAACCGCAGCGGTCAGACCGCTTTTTTTAAACATATTGCAATGAATTGGTCGTGTTTACTTCAAAGCGGTTGACGGTTTGACCGCGATTCAACCGCAACATGTCGAGGTTGAACCGCTCGACCGCTGCGCCACTATCTTATCAAAACATACATGTTTCAACCTGCACGTTTACATCAACAATACCAACCGCTCAGTCTCCTGATTTTGCCAGTTATGAGAGACGGTCAGTCGACAAATCTGAATTCCAGCAAAATGTTCGATGAAAAAGTCATTGTTTTAGTGCAAGAAAAGCCGTCATTATGGGACATACATTCTAAAGAATATTCTGATAGAGACATGAAAGATAATGATTGGAAAGAAATATCGAAAACAATAACAAATTGGGATGAATTGAGTCAGAATGAAAAAAATACAGAAGGTGAGTTTTCTAAATATTTTTTTTTTTTTCATTTTGTTTATGTCATTAGATTTTTATTTAGTTGTATTTTTTACATTTTTATATACTTTTATACAATAAAATAAGAATTAGTTGTATGAAATCATTACAACACTTTGTATTGCCAAATCAATACTGCCTTCAGTAGTAAGAAAATAATTTGCAAAACAATTCCTTATTTGATAGGATTTCATATTTGTATTTAAATTGCAAATAGTTACTGGTTCAATGTCACAAGTAAGGATGTCAGAGAAGTTGTAGCCATCCCTTCGTCTAACGAAGTTATGTAAAACACATGCAACTTTCGTTATAATTTCGGCTAACTCCGGTTGCAAAGACAATCGCTGTATGTAGTACTCCCCATTTGTTTGTTAGGATGCCAAAAGCACATTCGACAAATATTATAGCACGTGTAAGTCTGTAATTGAATACTTTACGAGTTGCCATTAAATTTCGCCTGGGATAAGGCCTCATTATATAATTGATTGTTATGTATAAATGATTATGTAGCCTGCGTCCCAAAATTTATAGTTAGAAAATATGGCAGTCACCTTCTCGACCGTAGGCCCCGATATCTACTGCTGTGAAACAATAATTTGCGTCAACTAGTGCTAGTAATACTAATGAAGAATAATGTTTGTAATTAAACTACGACGAACCACTATTATACTATTGTACCACTTTCATGCGTATGTGCTTGCCGTCCAAAGTTCCTATGCAATTTGGATAATCTGAATATTGAAGAAATTCTTCAGATATTTTCAGCCACTGTTCTTGTGTAGGTTCCAGTACTTCATTGTTGATAATCTCTTCCAAATGGCATTACAAACATCTTTACAATGAAAGAAATTGTTGCGGTGCCGATTAAAAACTGATGCCTTGAAGTAGTAAATGATGATCCTGTCGCCAAATACCTGTAATAAACAAAAGGAAAACGTTCATTTTTTATACTTAGTTTAATAAAATAATCATTTAAATTTGATATCATTTCACCATTTATCTTTCTTTTCAGTTAAACAACTTCAAAGTAAATGGAAAAATATTAAGGTCAATTTTCGTAAAACTTTCCTGTCACAACAGCAGATCAAAACAGGTTCTATAAAGAAAAAATACTTTTATTACGACCAACTTTCTTTTCTGTTCCCCGTGCTCCAAGATCAGCCGACATCTAGTGGTTTAAGTTCTGACACTACACCTGATGAACGAAACGTAGAATGTGATCCGTCAGTTGAAGATCCTCCGTAGACAACTCAAACTGCGTCATTTAACGAAGACATATCAGACAAATCGGTCTCCAAAAAAAAAGGAAGAAATCGAATAAAAGTGTGCAAGAACGATAACTGGAAATTTTGTCTCAAAAAGATAACAGTGATAAAGAGATTTAACAAGATGATGACCATTTGTCATTTCTTCATTCCAGTTTAAAACAAATTCCAGCTCAAAATAAAATGATAGCAAAGATTGAAATTATGCAGATATTTCACAAGTACAATACGCCATCAGATCAATTTCAACCAGGATTTTCACAGCCGTATACATACTACAGCCAAGGTTTTCCGTCGAATACACATGCAGGAAACATGTACAGCGGATACATTTCAACATCAAATCCAGCTACAGAGAGTTCGCAGCCTCCTACTTATTCATTTGAAAATTCATCTGATTTTTCACATGTCTCAAACAATTCTACATAAATCTTACGAATTTTCCAAAATCATATAAAAGTTTGTATGACTTTCATAATAGTAAAAAAACTTACTGCTTATTTCTTTAAAAATGTAATTGCTGTTCAAATTTGCTCAAACGCTGATGTAAAAGGAGCCTTATACTTTTCCCTCGAAAACTTTATATTGCCGAAAGTGTTTGTTTTTCGCTTCAGCTGCTTCTTCCGATAGCTGACCGATTGGTAATATAGCACTTATAATTACAGTTGATCCGTGAATCAAACTTTTATGCAGGGTAGCAGTCATGGGGTGCCAATGATACAGTTCAGCGAATAATTTTGCTGTAACTGAAGCAAAAACTTGAAACTTTTGGGGGTCTATTTGGTGGTCGCTTGAGACTGCCTCTAATTTTGCAGTTTTTTTTATTAGACGCGCATCTACTCCTGTTATATGAGCAGTCGTTTCTGGGTCAGAACAAACCTCCTTGACGTGTTACCGTCATTTGTATTACCAAAACTCTGCTTCGGAATGTTTACCGGAAAACCCTTTCCGCTTTGAAGCAATCTTGTATTCTCTTTTTTAAATTTTTTACCGTTTCGTTTTCTTTTTGAGTTTTAGCCTGATACCTTTTGATAGGAATTTTATACACTAAATGCAGCAATGATTAAAAATATCTACTCCTTGCGTTTAAAAATTGACTGACTAGATTTCAAATAATCAGAATTTTCTTCGTCAACTGCATCCAGTTATTTGAAATCGTTCGATGTCTTGCTAAAAATGTAACATCTCACTGTTGATGATGTGCCAGTCAGATATTCCAGACTCCCCCGTCTGTCACAGCCGGTATCAGAGTTTTTTTTTTTTTTAATTCCAACATAAGGATTGAAAGGTTACGTTAAGGTTGCAACGGTAAGAAAGAACTTGGAAAAACTGTTGCTATCACTCTCATCAATCTTAAAATTTTTGTTAAAAATGTGTTTGCTGATACCTATCACACCCCCACTTGGAAACTAAGGTGAAAGTTTGTTTATGAACATACTGAGAGTCAATCCTTTCAGGTTGAAGTAATTTCTACATTAACCGTTCAATTGACTGTATTATACATTGACTATACTGCGGATGTATAAAATTCATAGCAATTTTCTAGCTCCATTTTTTAAAAATGGCAGCGGAAAAATTTTTTTCTAAACTAATAAGACAAGGATCTTTTCAATAGAAATATCATGGGCCGACAAGTTTTCAAAAACAAACATATAGAGCCAAATCATCGATTAAAAATGTATTAAATTTGTCATGATTGTGTTACACGTTCAAGGAGTTCCGCTTTAAAACTGTTTTCTCCAAAACAATGGATATATTTTTATTGTAGCAATCAAGCAGTATACTCCTTCTAAAAATCCATTTTCATTTGCTAATATATATTATAATTAATAACTTTCAAGCACGCGCGCGCACACACACACACACAATCAAATCTCATACTAACCGAAGGGATACACCTGCAGTCATGCGTACCAAAAAAAGTACTGAAAAACAGAACTACAATTAAAAAAAAAAATTAAATATCCAGTATGAAATAAGAGAATTTATACCGATAATTTTCAGTGATAAACAACGATGTTTTGTTTTTAAACATCCGGTTGTTACAACAGCTCGGCGAATACAATAGTGTGCTTTATATACACGCACTACCACGTTCTCAGTTTTATTTCTTATCTCCTTCTAAGAATGAACAGATTATACTACTTCGATTCTTCTCTTTTCATTTCTTATTTGACTCCTTAAGAGAGATTTCTATGAATGGAATCGTACCAGAAAAATTTCATTTCCTATTGCTAATTCATTGTTGAGAATCGGTTTCTCCCGCAAACCGATTCTCGATTCTTTCGTTCAGTATAAAGAATGAAATAGAGGGAACGACTCCTTCACGATTATTCCCATTACTAACATGTTTAGGAATGATCGTGCAAGTATTGCGGTTAGGAATACTGGGTGTTGTGATTAAGTTTCTTTTTTACAAAAGCTTGTGTATTTTGTTGGTTTTTTAAAGTTGTCTTCAGTCTATTAAGACTTAAGATTTAAATTTAAAATATTAAGGAAAATCTAAGATAATCAAAACATTTTCAAATTTTTTAGTAAGTTTCTGTTATCAGTGGATTGCTGTATGTTTATGTTGTACTCATTATTTATACGTGATGTATATGTTAAATATGAATTATGTCTTCACCATTCGTATACATGCCTTTTGACAGCATTGTGACAACTACTGTTTCTTTGTTGATCTAAAAATTTTTTTTTTTGTTAGCCAAAGAAATTTACGGAGGTTTCCAAGAATTTACTCGTAGTTTTTGTATCTTTTTTAAGCGAAATTAATATTTTTTTAACGTTTTGATTTATCACTGATAGATTCTAGATTTTTTGAGAAATATATTTCTAGTCATTAATATTTGTTGGTTGGTTGGCAATGTGGATTGAGGCCTTTTATTAGTCTATGTCCAAGTGTATTTGTACTAATATTTAAATGGTTTTTCATTACTTTAACTTTCCATTAATGTAATCCGAAACCTGCTGTTAGAAATTAAGTTAGTTTAAAATGATGATACGTTATTACACTACTATGATTAAATATTAATACCTCTATTTTAGAATACGGAGCAGCTGGTCATTAGCTCTGAAAGAGCCCATTAAAGAAAGATTACAATATTTTTGAAGTTTAATCATTCAGAAGTAGATTAACTTCTGTAAGATGATGATAATTTAATTTATATTTATGGTTATCACTTTGCCTTATTAAAAGTAAAAGAGAATACATTCTCAACATTAGTACCCGCTCTCTTTTTCTGTTTAGCCTCCGGAACCACTGTAAGGTATTGCTTCAGAGGATGAACGATGGATGATATGAATGTAAATGAAGTCTTGTACGGTTTCAGGTTGACCATTCATCAGATATCTGATTAATTGAAATCCAATCATCAAAGAACACCAGTAACTACAATCTAGCATTCAGATTTATGTAAAATAACTGCCTTTACTAGGATTTTAACCGTAGAACACTCAAATTCAAAAGTCAGCTGATCTGATGATGAGTTCACCACTAGACCAACTCAGTGGGTCAACATTAGTACCCCTAAACAATTAAAAATATTTTTCATGCAGTGGGTGAATTATGTGACTTGAAATACATGAACAAGTAGAGTGCAGGCAACCTTGAATTCCTGTACTGTAAAACTAATACCTTTAATAGTTTTAGATGTTGGAGTGAGGGATTACAGCTTACACAGAATTACTGAATACTGTTACAGAATTAAATGAATTCCTTATCTAACTTTAATACTGGTTTGCGTGTGAATCCAATAATGAATTTTCATGATTTGGTTCTTTCTTTGGAAATAATAGAGATTGTTTCATTTTGCCTTCCTCCATCAGGTTCTCCAAGTTCATGGATTACTTGTATTCACTGTGGGCTTAATTTAAAATTTTGTACCTCTGTGAACAGATCTGACAAAGATCAGCTGTCAAGAGATTTTCCTGAATGACTACTGGAGAATGCTAAAATGACTGATGAATGTTGTACAAATTTAATCATTTTACAGTGATTGTTGACTACTACTTATGCTATCAGCTACATTTCTGGAATATAAATACTAAAAAAAAATATTTTATTTGTTTTTGAACTGCTTTTTTTTTGAGAAAATTAACCATAACAAAATTTTTATAGGTATAGTAATTTATAATATAGCTTTTCGGAATAACACTGAGTGATGAAATAATATTTCAAAATAAATATAAGCTTGTAAAAATGACATACAACATTTGCAACAGTACACAGTACTGTTGCAAATTTCTGACACATATTGACAAACAATTGGATCACATGATGTATCTGTTTTTGATCTTTTGTAATACACTTTAAACAAAATATCTATCTTATCTGTAATCCTGTAACAAGTTAAGTGTGTAGGATCAGGATCAATTTGGGATTGTGTAATTTGATAAAAAAATAATGTACCAACTTACACTCATAACTTAAATTGTATAAGCTGAAAGATGTCACAAGAACAAAGAAGACAAGATTAAATTAAAGAGCTGGTTATTTATCACCCAAAAAATGATACATTTAATGCGAGTAAGCAAATTTCATAATGAAATGAAATATGACTGTTAATAAATCTTGAGTCCTAGCAAGACTGTAAACTACTTCTCCTTATAAACCTGATAGTTTCTAAAAATCTTCTGTATTTTAGGGAATAGCATCCTGGAAATCGAAGAAAGACTAAACCTAGGTCATATTAGAGAAACAGTGTGTGCAATGTGAATTTTATTTTTTAAGTTATAATTTATGACTGTACCAGTTAATGTCACTAAAAAAAAAAAAAAATATTAGTAGACAGTATATAACATAAGTAAGAAAAAATTTCATAGATATATGTCGATTAAAAATATTATCTTAGTAATAGTAATCATTTAATGTAATTTAAAACTGTGTATAAAATATCCACAGTAACAAAACAGACACCGGTATTAAACAACCTATAATGTATAAATTAAATTATAGTGTGTGTACATCATATATGTTAAATCTAGCAGAATACATGCACATT
>JAAAKQ030266306.1:0-10682 GCA_010016005.3 Zanna intricata | reverse complement strand
GTACATACCACAAAATATGCATAACGTAAAGTAAACAAAAGGTTCCATGACAAATGTATACAAAACGTATTTCTTAAAAAAGAGGTTGCTTGTCCTAACTAATTTACACAGAACTGTATCACAACTTGACAGAGAGGCATCAACGCAACCTCTATAATTTTTATAATAGGGTATTTCGATACTTCACGTACCTTCGAATTCATTTTATTAAATGAATAAGAATGATGTGTTTAAAAATCCTGAATAAAAGTCTAATCTTATTCGCAAAACAGTTTTTTTTTTTTTATAGGTCCGCATCAAATTTTAACATCTATATCTAAATTTCAAAGAAACTGATGTTCGGAGATCTTTGAATTTCAAAATTGGTGTATAAAAGAAAGAGCGTAGTATTTAGCCGAAAAAAAACCGTTAATAGTGGAATACGTTCCTAATAATCATTTATTTCTTAGAATTATTATGTTGAAGCCTTTATATTTGAAAAATATTTTATACAGTAACTTTTTAGTACTCAACACGTTAACATGTATACTAAACGTTGTATAACGGTTTTATAATAATTTTTGTTAGATGAATAATAATAGTAATAATAATTGAAATTAAAATATATATTTACTTGTACAAAACACGAAATACAATAATAGCTTTTAACAGACGTAGTCGGGATCGAAGGATAGTCGATTAAACCGAAGAATTTTTTTATGAATAAGAGAAATAATTTTTTTAATGAAATGTAGTAGAAATAATGTAGATGGACCACTGAATATAAAAATAGGAAGAGTAAAGATTACCGAGGTAGAAGAATTTTGTTAATTGAGAAGTAGAATTACTAAAGATGAACGAAGCAGGAGCGATATAAAATGCCGAACAGCACAGGTTAAACGAGCTTTCAGTCAGAAATATAATTTTCTTACATCAAAAATTAATTTAAGCGTCAGGAAAACATTTTTTAAACTATGCGTTTGGAGCGTAGATTAATATGGAAGTGAAACTTAGACGATCGGAATGTGGTTAGCTAAAGTAACAAATAGAAGTGTTGCGGAAAATTGATGAAGAAAGAAGCATTTGGAAAAATAAAGTTAAAAGAAGAGACAGACTTATAGGCCGCATATTAAGGCATCCTGGAATAGTCGCTTTAATATTGGAAGGACAAGTAGATGGGAAAAATTGTGCAGTCAGGCAACGTATGGAATATGTTAAACAAAATGTTTTAGGATATAGGAGGTATAATGAAATGAAACGACTGGCAATAGATAGGGAATCTTGGAGAGCTGTAGGAAGTATACCGAAATGAAACGACTGGCAATAGATAGGGAATCTTGAAGAGCTGCATCAAACCAGTCAAATGACTGAAGACAAAAAAAAAAAAGGAGAAAAAAAGAGATCTGTAGGTGGTACTTTTTATACTGTACTAACCAATATTAAAGCTTTTGTATTAATACTGTAACAACAGCATAAAATTTTTCACGCGCTACAAAAATTCCATATCTCACGGACAAATTTCAAGTTTATGTGGCGAGATCAAGCAAAAAAATTTAAAAAAAATGAACGCCTTATATCAGATATACTTTTGTATATTAAGACTATTTAAACTATTAAAACTAAATATAGATAAAACTAAATATATTTAGACTATATTAAATCTAAATAGTAAAGAATGACGGATACTATCCCTCGATCTATATGTTGGTTCAAAGGTGTTACATAAAGTGGCCGAAACCGAGCCCTAAAGTAATCGTTTGCAAACTCGTCGGAAGAAGGATGACACAAAGCAAAAACGTCATTGATGAAATTGCTCTTTAAATAACGAAATACTCTTCGGTGCATTTTTTTTTTTTTTTTTGTGCTGTATAATACACCGGTAACGTCTTTTTATCAATATTTTTCAGTGCTCTCGGATTTTTAGACTTTCCTACTAGAAAAAGTGGAAGTTCAGTCTTCCCACTTGCATAACAGCAGACGGTTATAGTTATCCGGTCTTTTAATTTTTACTTCCTTGTACGAAGTAAAGGAAGCATTGTGATCACAAAAAATGTCGGTTTTCAGATTTCAACGGAAATATCCGTTTTGATCATCCCCGAATCCATTTCGACCAGTTTTGGGATGACGTCTGTACGTACGTATGTATCTCGCATAACTCACAAACAATTAGCCGTAGTATGTTGAAATTTTGGATTTAGGACTGTTATAACATCTAGTTGTGCATCACCCCTTTTGACTACATCGGCTAGACCAAAAATGTCCAAAAAAAAACCAAATTTCAAAATAAAATTTGGATTTTGGATTTTTTCTTAACTACAGTAATAAGCAGTGATTGAGAACTTATTAACGATATACCGTAAGTGGTACGTATTTTCATTGGTTTCAGATTTATAACCAAATAAAATTTTAATTAATGAAATATTTAGATCTTACAGGAAAGGCACATCGGTTCGAATCAGACTTAATCTCCTTTTTCTTTTTGTTTAATTTAAATATTAATAATTATTAACCCGTGATTGTAAAAACATTTATCAATAAATAATAACAATTTAAAAAAAAATTAAAAATATATAACAAGAAATCATTAGTTATAAGTGAAATAATATTTTACAGACTTTTAAAAATATGTATATGTAATTTAATAGGTATTTATATATGTGTATATGTAATAGATTTGATGAAACTTCTGATTATTTAATAACTGGAAATTATAATTTAGAAACGTATTATTTTTGGATTTTCGTATAAGGAATCTATATGGTGGCCAAAGTTTTGGTTATCATATTTTTTATATCCTGGAGCAGCATGTTTATCCCGAACGGCCGTCGTTTTATTATTTGTCAGCGACATATATGCAAGTCCCATCTCATCGACATTACAGAGTCGTTATAAACTGTCTTTCTTCATCGATAATTGTTTTTTATGAAGTTGATAAATTTTTGCGCTGCGATGTGTTCTGCAGATAATTTTTCACCAGATATACTTAAATTATGAATTCCATGGCGCTTTTCCAACTATGTAACCATCCTTCACCTATTGTAAAGGAGTCGTTAGTAGTACTGCTGCCAGAACCATTTGTTGAAGTAATTTTTCCATTCAGAATAATGGCTTTTTCTTTTAAAAAAGGTCCGCCGATAGGTGTTCCTCGTTCTCTTTCTTGAAGGAACAGCATTCACAGCGCCTCATCTAGTAAATCTAACGGAGGTCTTTTAAGGTAAACCTCGACTGAAGAGCCAGGGTGCTGCCTTAATGCGTAATATGTCTTGATCTGAGAACAATTTTTTCCAATCATTAATCGTTGTTTCATCAATACCAATATCTAATGCCGCTGATTTTACCGATTGATCTTTACCTAATTGTTCTAACGCTTTTGGTTTAGTTTCGATCCAAAACTCCACACCTTTTTTTTTGCAACTCATAGGCAACACCTTTTTTTTTACTCAAAGGTAAAAATAAACTGTACGGAATTTTTAAGGTTACCTGAAACTAAAAATATTTGCAGCTATCGGTACGTAAGAAACTCACTAAATTATACTGAATCTAAGAAAATAAAAAATAGCAACCTTACAGCTTAATGTACTGTACTGAATTTAAACTAAATTTTAATAGGTGAACAAAATGCTCTACCCACAGTATGTCCGTCTCTTAGTTACAGACACTATTTTATATCACACCATTTAAAACGCAACTGTTGTGATAATTTTATGAGCAGTAATGGGAAGAATTGCGAAGAAGTCGTTCTTCGATTCGATTCTTTCCACTGAACGAAAGAATCGATTCTAATTGCGGGAGAAACCGATTCTGTTTACGATTCTCAGTAATGAATTGGAGGATAAGAAATTAAATCATTTTCAGTTAGGATTCAATTCGATTCATAGCAATATTTCTTAAGGAGCCGAATAAGAGTTGAAAAGAGAAGAATCGAAGACATTTAGTAGATATGCATCAGTTAGCAACATCGGACTGGTCTAGTGGTTAACGCGACATCGCAAATCAGCTGATTTCGAAGTCGAGAGTTCTAAGGTTCAAATCTTAGTAAAAACAGTTATTTTTATATGGATTTTGAATACTAGATCGTGGATACAGGTGTTCTTTGATGGTTAGGTTTCAATTAACCATACTTATCAGGAGTGGTCGAGCCGGCCTCCGTGGCCGAACGGTAGCGTCTCTGCCTTTCATCCGGAGGTCCCGGGTTCGAAACCCGGTTAGGCATGGCATTTTCCACACACGCTACAATTCATTCATCTCATCCTCTGAAGATATACCTTAACTGTGGTTCCGGAGGTTAAAAGAAAAAAAAATACTGGTAGTGGGAGCAAGGAAAAGAATCTTTGAATCGTAAGAACGAATCTTTTCTGAGAAACGAATCGATTCCTAAAAAAAAAAAAAAAAACAGTTTATCTTACCATTACACAACTGAAGTGATGATTTTATAAATTTTCAATTCGAGATTATAACGCAGTTATGACATCGTCATTGTAAAAGTTTTTAATCAAAACCGCTTAATGAATCGATGTTGTGAAATTAATATGAGAGATGACAGCGTAAATTGTTTGTTATTAATTAGGCTAGCCGATGAAACGCGCAAATAAGTCATGGTTCCATACAGTACAGTATAAGTCAACAGTACAGTAATGTCAAAACACCTTTCCATTGCGTACGGGCCTAATTACACTGAATCACATAAACTAAATTTTTATAAAAGATAAGTTGAAAAATTAATTATTTTATAAAAAATCAGGAGGTCGTTTAACCCGAGGAGTCGGTTAAACGGCGGACGGATAACAGCGGGACTTACAGTATAATAAAAAAAAAAAAATTCGGTTTGTGACGCTATTTTATTAAGTACGACTACATAAGTTTTCTATAATATCAGCGTATCGTTAATTAGTAAAAACCACAAAAAAATTTAAGAAAACCCTTTTTAATGGTTAAATATCTAGTAGGTATGAAATCAATTTAAAAAAATAAAAAATGATAACTAATGAAGTATAATTACTGAATAATAAATCATTTAAAATTTTTTAAATAAAATATTCGTTACAGCTATTGTAATTTAAAAAATTGAGAATAACGATTCATAGAAATCATTATTCTAACTGATAAAGGCTTCACAAAACATCAAGGAACACTTTACTTTAAGTAGTGTATCAGCTAAGTTACGAAATATCTACCGAGATAAAAAATAAATATATACGCGTGTAAAATACAAACGTTAAACGTAATGTAATGCAACATAAATAGTTCCTAAAACCATTGAAGATAATAAATTAAAAATAAAATCCAATAAAAACAAAAATGATAAACAACTTTTAATATCCAATGAACTTCAAATGACAAAAGCAAATAATAAAAAAAAAAACTTAAATTATATTAAAAAAAAAAAGAAGAGCTTATCGATATTAATTTAAAATTTCATAATGAAAAGAGTAAATTCAAAACAGAAATTCTTAATTAAATCAACTTATCAGATAACCACATATAAAGCGTGTCCCATGAAGAAGTATACTCTCTTCCTTTTTTCTTTCGGAATCACCGTAAGATAAGACGATGAATGACAATGATATGTATGAATGTAAATGAAGTGTAGTCTTGTACAATCTCAGGTCGACCACTCCTGGGAAGTATGGTTAATTGAAACCCAACCACCAAAGAACACCGGTATCCACGATCTAGTATTCAAATCCGTATAAAAGTAACTGTAACTGTCTTTACTAGGATTTGAACCTTAGAACTCTCAACTTCGAAATCAGGTGATTTGCGATGTCGCGTTAACCAGTAGATGGGCAATCACATTTACTTTAATTTATATTTACTCCACCTTATTATTGAAATTTATCTTAATAATCTGAGATTTCGCTTTAATTAAGTGAAATCTCAAGATTCTGAAGGTGACCTTAATCTACACTCATCCCCTTGACCTTTAAGTTGAAAATCTAATGGGATCAATGCTCCATATACAGAAGTAAATAATTTGACCAAGTTTGGTTCAAATCGGTCCAGTAGTTCTGGAAATATAAAGTGATTCTACACACGCACGCGCGTGAGCAAAAATTTCAATACGGTTTTTTGGATTCCTTAGGTATTAAAACATCAAGATCCGGCGAAATTATGCCTAAAGATCCGGCGAAATTAGTAGAAGGGAAAATTGTAATCGCCTATGCGATTACAATTTTCCCTTCTACTAATTTCCCTTCCACAGCTATAGTGCTATCTAGACGGGAAAGTAAAAATCCTAAAGAGAAATTAAAAATTACCTCTCTTTACTATTTTTAAACTAACTAGAATTTAAGTCGGCATGATATATGTAAAAAGAAAAACTTTCTAAAATTATCTCATGACAATTTTTCATTGTCATAACTCAAACTGAGCGTTTATGGACTATAAGATGAGGGTTGTCAAATTTTTTTTTCCAAAATTAGCAAAACTGTCACGGATTAAGTGATATTTGAAAATAAAAATATAATAAAATACTTCGCGATATTACGGATTGATTTACGATGAGTTTCCCGTATAAAACAAATATACATCGTCACGATTAACCATCTTAAACAGAAATTTAAAACTGTAAATTTGATATTTTAATTATTTCCTAAACGATATACAATACTTACTTTCCGCATAAATTCATTTAGGAGTTATTTTAATATTAATTTATTTTTGCAAAATATTATATATCCGCATCGTAAAAACCGTTAAATTGTTATATTTTCAAATTCTTTTTTTATCTGGTTTAATTTGAAGAAAATAACCAATACCGACTGAAACAACCATTACTTAAAATAAATAAAAAAATACTGAAAAACCGTCAGTTAAAAATCGTTATAAATCGAATTATAATTTGCACGTTTACGCGAGCATAAAATCAAGCTAAGTTAAAAAAAAAATTCAAAAAGAAATTTTTTTCTTTAATTTTTTGAAAAAAAAAAAATTCATTAGGACCATCATCATATGTTAACAACACAGTGGCCAACATAGGTTATAATTTTGGGGGAGGCACATGACCCCCTCCAATTTTTAAAATTAATTATCCTCAAAAAGTTTTTTTTTTTTTTTATTACATTCTCAAGCTAAGATTATTTAAGGATTGTTTAAAGGGGGTTCAAAACACAGTGAATATTTGACAATAAAAACAAAATATTGTTTTATTACCAATTATCGATACATCGAATATGTAAAAAAAAATAAGATTGCCTTTTTATGTAGTCTAGTGTTTACAAAACGAAGTCCTGATTTCTTGGTACACCTGAAAACTCATCGAGAACTTCGTCGCTAATTGTAATGTCTCTACGGATAGAAAGTAAGGCTAGCCCATTAAGCATACTTTCAGATGTGCTGTTCCTAAAATAAGTCTTCAGTTTTTTTAGGCTACAGAAACTTCTCTCCAAAGTTGCAACAGAAAAAGGCAGAACTGCTAGTAGTTTCCAAGAGATATAAATGTTGGGGAAGAAAATCTTGTCACATTTTCACGTATGTGCCGAACGCCACGCCTGTACTTTAGAGTTATTAACGATTCATTACTCAAGTTAGCTTAGTAATATTTAAAAAATTTTATATTTTTTCTGATTTCGGGGGGGGAGCAACAGGGCCCCCTTTCCTCCCTTATATTCGCCCTTGTAACAACATTATAAAGCGAGATAAATACACTCTTTGGAAAAGATTTAAAGCAGTTCATATAAAAATATATATATATATATATATATATATCTTTAGTGTTTTATTTTTTTGATGTTGTATTACATAACGTAAATTTATTTCACTGATGTAAATCCCATAAATAAGCCTAATTTGTTATCGCAACAAATAAATATTATCAACATATTTACGCAAGACTAATTTATTTATTACGCATATCAAACATTTTCGTTTCCTTCATACAGTATTATACATAATTAATAAAAATTAATAGATGAATGGAAAAATTAACAAAATATTTTATCAAAACATAAATTTATTTAATAATACTATAAATGTCATGAAAAATTTCGCGTGATATACACAAAGGTCAATCAATATAAAAACTTCACATGCATTCCGTAATAAAACAAAATGTAAACATTATTTTCACTTAATCCTCCCTTAATGAATAAACGTAATATTAAATTACAAATATTTATTCACTGTTATGATATAATAAATACATAGTTACTGTAAGTTATTATCCTTTAAATTAATTCTAATAATAAAAGGTCCGATAAATGTTATCAAATTTTATATAGGGCTTGTTGCAAACCACAAAGAGTTTGAAGGGGACGTGAGTGACATAGGAGAAGGAAGAAGGAACAAAGGAGAAGAAGGAGGTAAGTACTATACCACGTACGAACATTTGATCTCAACTCAAATCAATGTTTCAATTCCGTCATCGCTTATATCGTCAACATAATACCTCTAAGCTGCGCGGGTGTAGGGGTGTACGGCCGCGCAATGATGTTAGAGGTGCTGCAATAAATTTCACACAGAAATTTATTTCACGCGCATCTACAATCAGCTATTGTAAACATGTAAGGTATATTCAACGACACGTTTTGTTGAGACTACGGAGTAGAATACACCGTGCCTTTCTTACGGGAATTTATAACTACTATTCACAATAAAAACATTACATTCAGTTATTAGTAGTTCATCGTACAAAAAATTGTAATGTTTACGAGTGATGGAGCCAGTGCTATGCTCGGGAAGAAAAATGGGGTAGCAGAATATTAAACACGACTTCTCTCTTTTTCTGCGGAAAAAGTCTTCTACAGTTTCAGATCGACCAATCCTTTCGTCCACCGGGCTGGTCTAGTGGTTAACGCGAGTCGTAAATCACCTGATTTCGAAGTCGAGAGTTCTAAGGTTTAAATCCTAGTAAAGGTAGTTACTTTTATACGGATTTGAAAAATACATCGTAGATACCGGTGTTCTTTGGTGGTTGGGTTTCAATTAACCACATTTCTCAGGAGTGGTCGGCCTGAGATTGTACAAAACTACACTCGCTGATTCACATGTACTAGACTATCCTCATTCACATTCATCCTCTTTAATAAATACCTTACGGTAGTTCCGAAGGTTAAAGAGAAAAAGAGAAAAGAGAAAAAGAGAGGTCGACCATTCCTGATATGAATATGTTGAAATGGTTATGATCATTCCTGAGACGGTTATGGATAAGTTCACTTTTCTTTCTTTTTTTTAACTTCGGAATCACCGTTAGGTATTTCTTCAGAGGATGTGATGAATGATTTGTAGCGTATGAAAATAACATGTCTGATCGAGATTCGAACCTGGGACCTCCGGATGAAAGGCTCCGGAGTGGCGCTACCACTCGCGCCACAGAGGCCGGCTCCATTCCCCCTAATTTTTTCTTGTATAACCATTACCCTCCATGATAATAAAGTAGGATTATAATAGAATCCTACGTTAAGCTCATTGTAATTTAAAAAAAAAAATCATTTAAGAAAATAAAATTCAAAAACTCAAAAATTGTAACAATAATTTTCAAAAACAAAACATTACAGATGTTTTAACAAAATTAATACAATACACACACTCGTACAATATCAAACACACTGCGACAATGAAGAAACAACCGAACGAATCCATACCCCCGCCGCAAAAATGTGTTGTTGTCTCTATGGAAACGCTTCATGAACAAACATTGTGGTTTGCAACATGTTCTAACATTCATAAATATAAGAAGAAACAAAAGCTCAAAATGTAAGCGGTAAAAGTTATCGATTTAAATGCACTGTATAGGAACCATGTACTTAAAACGGCTTGCCAATAAAAAGGGAAGAGGTTTCTTCAACCAGAGAAATGTAAATGTAAGCAATAGGAAACCGCATAATGGAATAATTTTTTAAAAAAATGAAGAACGATGGTTGAGACAAGTTTGGGTGTCAACCGCATGATATCAAAACCTTTTTCTATCTGCAGCCACTATTTTGACGAAAATATTTTTTATCTTCGTCGTTTTCCGAATAATCAAGTGAACCTTGTATTCAAACTACTACCACTCTGTAAAGAATGCATCACCTACTGTATACATAACATACATATATGTAGTATGGTGCATCTTCTGTTTTGCTCGTTACAGCTGAATAAGTACTGTCGAATTGATATCTATGCGAAGTAATACACGAAATTTAATTTAAATATCCACATTTTTTTTTACAGTAGAAATTATAATGTACTTTACCAACCTCAACTTTCAATACTTCCATTTATAAATACAGCCACCGATATATAAATTATTTAAAAATAATAAAACAAGTGAACAACGAGATTTCTTTTTCAAAATTCATTACACTAAAGTAATAAAAAATTTATGTTCACTTTAATGTACAGAACGTTAATATCTCTACATAAATATATACCTTGAAACTATATAACTTATAAAAAAAAATTACCTCGAATACGTTTGAACAAGCTTTTTCCTTATATGATTAGTTATTATTTAAAATTAAAAATAATAATAATAATAATGAAATAACGTATTTTTCAACTAACTTTAACTGTTGCCTGAACAAAAACATGCGCAGTACACCTAGTACGAGTTTTGTTATAACTATTACGAAATAAATTTATCTTTATGTGTACAATTAACTAACGTAAAACTTTAGTAATTATTAAATTACAATACACATACACAAGAGGGAGGGAGAGAGAGAGAGAGAGAGAGAGAGAGAGAGAGAGAGAGAGAGAGAGAGAGAGAGAGAGAGAGAGAG
>JAAAKQ030266305.1:16408-27758 GCA_010016005.3 Zanna intricata | reverse complement strand
TTCTTTGGTGGTTGGGTTTCAATTAACCACACTTCTCAGGAGTGGTCGACCTGAGATTCTACAAGACTACACATCATCTTCATTCATCCTCTGAAGTAATACCTTACGGTAGTTCCGGAGGCTAAACAGATAAATGGAAGGCACAGCATTTAATTAAATACTTAGGACTTCAGCTAACAAATTATAAAAAATCCTTAAAATTTATATAATCTTAAACATCTTCATGGGTAAAATCACCTAATATTAATTTTGTAGAGACTTTGTATTTGTTGATATTTTTATAGGTACATCTTTTATTTCAAAATGTGTAATTGGCAACATTGAACACTATCGCCAACTCGATCAGCTGTCAGTGAAGTAGGATATGTTGTAGGCGTATATGTGATCGTTATGGATTGGTGTGTTTACTGTGTGTCTGTAGTTGAATGTCACCTGCATTCCGATGAAAACAGTTTATTTCTGTTAGATGTATAGTGTAGTTATAATTTTTTTATGAATTCCATATTGTGTTCGTATCGAAAGTTGTTAATAGAACGGTATTGTGATCTAGTATTATTTTTGTGTTTTTTAATGGTGTATACCAAATGGATGTTGCTAAATCGTTATTTGGTTCAAGACCGCATGAAGGGTACGCTGGAAGAGAAGATTACAATGTAAGTTATTTAATGTTTGTAATCATTTCGTATAATAAGTGATCAAGTCTTCATTAATTTCGAACACCTACACACAGTTTGTTAGCTAGTGTAAGTGAATTTGTTTTTTATCTGTCGTGTTTTTTTCTGCCGAAGTAAGAATGAAACATAGATTGCCAGGTTATTTGGGTTATGTTGTAAAATTCAAATTAATTTTTTTTTTTAATAGAAATTTAACTTTTTTTTTTACCATAGTTTTAAGTTTTGGCATTATTCTTTAGCATACCTACAATTTTAATGTGTAGAATTTAATCAAATAAAGTAAATTTGATTTAATGAACTTCTTGTAAGTAGTTCATCTAACCACTCTGAATCATTTGAGTTGATGGTTACTCATTCTAAAGTAATTCAAACTACTTTATTCAGATATAATATTAGAATTGTTTACTTTGCATACTTGTAGAGTTCTTAAAATTCCTAATATTTGGTGAAGTGACTCGTTTATTGCTTGGTTCTTTTATTTAGTGAGTAGTTTTTGAGTTGTAATTCGTTGAGTTTTCCCAGAATTTGTATATAGTTATTAAATACAAACTATTCAAGTGTGTTGAAAGCTAATGTACAATATGGTTTATAGTGCAGGTTTGAAGTCATTTTGATGATTTTATTTACCATGATTTAAATATGTGTATAGTCCTAGGTTTAGATTGTTTGTTTTTTTACATGGTATAACGTTTTTCACACTGATTTTAATTGTGTTTAGTAGAAACCTGTGGCAATTTTTTTTAATTTTGGGATTAACTGTGATAGAATAAGGTTGTAATCCCCTTGATTGGCGATATTAATTCAATTATTGCTATTCCTTATAATAAAAATAACAATTTTATTCTCATCTTTTACAAAGTACATATTTCTTGCAAAATTACATTGTAATTTAGTAACAATTCTTGCACACTTTAAAAAAAAATAATATAAACATTCTTATGTAGACATAAATAAGATATACACAGCTGTATGAAAGTATACATATGTAATAATGCATGTAGTACTGTAATAATAACAATGAAAGAAAATTACCCAACATATTATTAATAAATGATGATTTTTAGTTTGTAAAAGGATGAGTACCTAGGTACTACTAAGGAAATCCTATATGGGTGTTAACAACTTTATAACTAAACAAATTGTGAACACTGGAATTATTAAATAATTGAATTGTTTACATTAAGTGCTATTGTATTAATATGAACTTTTCAAAAGATAGAAAAAGTAGAAATAGTAGTGGAGTATGATGATTACAAATTCTGAATATGTATTTAGTTACTTTATTCATTCTAATGTACTTGACTTTATTTTACTTATCTTACTTATACATTATTATGTTATTTATATTCAAAGTATATCTTGTTTATAATATTATGTTTTATATATTCTTTGATAAATTTTGCTTATTTTTAAAAATAAACTTCTGATATAATCCTCTTTGAGTAGCCATTCTTTTAATAATGATTTAAATTCTGTAACCATTTTTAGTTATTTGATTAGTTATGATGTCATTGAAAATTCAAGATGCGATAAAAATATAAAATCTATGGAAAATCTCTTTGTTTGGTTTGGGTAGTTTGATACTGTTTATTTGAATGTTGTAAGCAGTGTGAATGTAATTTGCTGTAGGCCACTTTATATTAAATATTAATAAGTTCATCATTTTAATACCAGTTAAATTTGTTTTGTTATTTTAATAACATTTTTTTTTTTTTTGTAGGAAAGATGTTGAATTATAGTAAATATCAATTAATGTATTCTGCTTTAATTATTTCTAAATTAAGTTGATTAATTATTCTCTATTTTATGGGTCATTTCAGATTGAGGGAAAATATTAGTCTTTTGGTCATAAAATTAATTTTTTTAAACTAAAATATTTATTTATTTTATATTTGGGAAACACGCGATTTAAGTTTACATGTTATGAACTAAAAGAATTAATATTTGTTAAATGTATTCGTTATTTTCTATTGAAATGGCTTAAGATCATCAACTGTCTTCATAAAACTAATATATAACCATAAAAAATAATTTCTCGAACAAAACTTGATTATAATGTTCCCTAATCCTGTTACTAAATTTCTATACAAGCATTGAAAGATTAAATTTTATTAAAGAAACGTTTCTATGTTTCTTAGTTCTTTTTCTGCGATATTTTACGAACTTTTAAGACATACTTGGATGTCCTTGTGTGTATCAGTCGCGTCATGATAAATTCTAAAAATGTTAGCAAGGCTAACAAATATGACCGACAAAAGGCGTTAACTGCAGAGAGAGTGAGGAAGTTTAGGGCCAAGATTTTTATGTTTATGACGCAAGAAGCTTTAGAAGAAAAACGAAGGAAGGACAGGGAGTGGTATAAGAAACTAATGGAAGAAAATTTTATAAAATTAGTCAACGATTTGCCTCCAAGGTAACAAAGAATGAGAAGAAAGAATTGGTGGAAATACTCCCAGAAGTACAGGAATAAAAAGAAAAATGAACGTGTGGCGTTACAGGACTCCTCCCGGATCAGGTTTTCTTGGTAAGAAAACAGCGCTCAGAAAATTTGGTTAGATTCAGGGCAGAAGGCAAGAGGTAGGAAAGTCGTTTGGCGTATTAGAGCCAAAGCTTATCGTACCATAAAAAACAAGAAGAAAAAAAATTGGAAAATTCCAGAAAAGGCTACTGCGTAAAGAAGAAAAAATTGAAAAGTTACTTTTTCCGTCACCTAATACAAAAAACTAATTGGAAGAGAAAAGATATCTCCAAGAAGAGGCTGTTTTTGGATTTTGTCTAGAGCATCAAGTTCTAAAAATAAATAAGACTAAAAACGGGAAACTGGTAAATAATGATAAGATCACAAACATTACGAAAATACTGCATTCAGAATCATTTCATGAACCTTGTTTTCTATAAATCAAACCGACTACTGAATGAAACAAAAGAGATTTTGAATACAAACGCAAGAAGTATCATTCCGTAATTGCGAAAGAAGCCAGCTAACTTAATGATTTCTACCATTACGATATAGTATCCCGAATGTGTCCGGGAAAGAAGGACGTTGTCAGGCGAGGAAGAGAGAGAAAATAAAGGAGAATACTTCTTGATACAACGTAAACCTTATACAGTCGTTATGTAAATGAAACAAAATAAAGTATTTCATACACAAGTTTTGCCCAAACCAGATCATCTTGTGATCATCACACCGCCAAATGCAAGCAAGGGACTTGTGCCTGGATTAGGCACAGTAATATGCAATTTTTAATCGGTGCTTTAAAACAAATTAGAGTGATTGACAAAGGATGCAACAGCGACGTCTTAAACGCAGTTGTGTGCTCAGTATACAATGAAGCGTGAATGGTGGGTAAGTGTCAAACTAAAAAAAAAATATATCGAATTTCAAAGTGGGAATGATTTTAAAATGAATACTACCAATGGAAAAGTGTTTCGGAGAAGAAAGTAATAAAAAATTATGAAAAAATTGTGAAAAAGGTAGTCAAATTTAAAGAAATAGTACAAGTTTCAGATGTAAAAATAATGCTCGACAAAATGAGGTTTTTTAACTTTAAAAAATATGCTTATTTTATGTTACATATGCGAATGAACTAAAAAACAAACAAAAAATCTTAAAGTGGCCGAACTTGTCTTCATCATCGATTTTTTAGAAAACTATGTTGTTAAGTATTTGTCAGGAATACAATTCATGCACTTCTGTGCATCTAAGAAGCAAATATCACTCCGCACTGGTGTAAGGTACAGTTATGAAGAAAATAAAATTATTAGTCAATCTTTGCACAGTATCGGACCATCTTGATAATTACGCTCACGCAGTTTGGGCCCACATGAGCTCAATATTTCAAGATTCAGCGTAGTTATGTCCCAAAACCCACACCATCCACACGTTTTGTGACAGCCCGTCGGCACAATATCGTAACTGAAATAGTATCTCCTCAAAACATTACTTCCTGGATTTTCTCCCTCATTAAAAAATGTGACTTGAACTTCTCAGAGCCTGGACACGTGAAGGGGCCCATGGATGGGGTGGGGAGTTTTCTTAAGCGAAGAGCTGGTGAATACGTACGCAGAGGTCATGACATTAATTGTGCTACGGATTTTGTTCATGCATTTCAAAATACTAATGGTATTTCGAGTATTTCCTTGTGGAAATACAATGACACTGTTGAAAGTATGAAAAATAAAATTCCAGAAAACATTCCTCCGATAAAAAGAATTATGCATATTAAGCAGGTGGCCTTTTCTGAAAGCAAAGTGTTTGGGCGAAAGTTGTGTTTTGCTTGCTTTGTTAGTCAGTACTGTGAACATTAAGCTACATCGTAAATATTTCATGATGATAAACCGACTCATGTTCCAAATATTCGAATTCACGTTGATGATGTGTATACGTCATTATCGCCAGATGAGGAAAACATTGCTGAAAATCTTTCACGTTTTCAATATGAAGATGATAATAATGATCGTAGTAGAGTTTCTTGTTCATTTCATTTTAATAATTCTACGACGTCTGCAAACACGTGTCTCATCTCATGCTTGATGCATATATCCTCGTCAGATTCGAAAATTCGTAAAAAAAAATCCAGACCGCATCAGTTCGTCGGTGTATGCCAAAATGTTGTGGATAACGATGAGTTGAAAGTCACGTTCATGAAAAATATTTCTGCCGACAAAAAGCTTCTTTTTTTTTCTTCAAAGATTTCTTGTTCCCACGGAACAGATTGTAACGACACTTTCTCTGCCCAACATTATTTTAAAAGGAGATAGCGTGTTTTATAAATGCAAAAAAAAAAAAAACGATAAATGTATTTTGAAGGAGCAATATATTATTGCCGTATCTGAAGAATGTACTCGTATTAAAAAACTTGTCAGTGTGTTTTGAAGCTTAGTAAGTATGTTAATTTAATTATCTAGTTAATTTTTGCGTTTTATTATATTACATTGATTTTTCTTAAAAATATTGTTTCTTTAGATATTTTTTTAATTTAACTGAAACGTTTATATAAATTTAATCTGTATTACAAAATATGTTGTAATGCCATACATATTTATATTTTCTTAAAAAAGACATAGAGTATTGTGAAATTTGTTGATCGTAGTGCGGTTTTTTCTTTTTGAATTTTGTATTTGATATGTTTTAAATTATTGTTTTTAAATGATGTTATTTCGTAGGTATATAATATACCTAGAGCAGTGGTTCTCAACCTATTTTGGTTCGCGGCACACTTTCATACATCACAATTTTACGCGGCACACCGCACGTTTTGACAACAGCGCGTATGCTGACCTGGCAACACTGATTTCGACGAAATGCCGCTGAAATCGGCGGGGCTCGACCCCGCATTGAACTTTTGTGTAAGAAACGACAAGCTCAAATTTCACATTGAATGCGTTACAATTTGTGTAAAAAAAATATATATTTTTTTAATTTTTCCAAAATAATCACAAAGTGTTAGTGAGACGTTTCGCGGCACACCAAGCCGATCTCGCGGCACAGTAGTGTGCCACGGCACACCCGTTGAGAACCACTGGCCTAGAGCGTACATTATGACAAATTATTCTATTAATTCGCTTGTACCTTGTGATCGAAGTACTTTATTTTGCCGAATGTTTTAAAAATGTTCGTTGATTTGTCAAGTTTAGCAATTAGTTTTAGTTATGTGATCGTAAATAGTTTGTGTTATCTTAATGTTATGTAGGTTTTTTTATATATTTTTTGTACATTATATTCCAATATCTCGTTTTATTTCACTATTTCTCAAACTTCCATATCTTATCGTCAGTCCGATAATACGAATATCCGTTCCGTAGCGTTATGTCATTTTGGTAACTCGTTTCAAACTGCATTTAGTCGTTAAAGTAATAATAATTAATATGCACTAAAATCATGAAATTAGTCACTTGATTACTGTTTTTGAAAATCAATAAATTTTATTTAAAATCTGTGCTCCGTATTTTTCTAATATTACGATAAAAGTAAAACTTTTTTCATTTAATCAAAATAATGCTGTAAAAATATATATATATTTTTAATAATATTTCTTGTAAAATTAATAATTTAATTGTTCATAATAAAATTGTTTTTTCTATTTACTATATTTTCTTTCACTTAAGCCACAAAAATTGTTACATAAATGACGCATTTTCTATTCTATATAAGAATAGATTGACTATAAAAATGCTAAAAAATAATTTTTTAGTTCTGCTGTTGTAGTGTCTGATTTTATTGTACTGTTTCATAATTATTCATTTTAAAATAAATAAATTACATTTTGTCTTTTTAACATTTTTTTTTTTTTTTTATTATCCCTAATCTGAAAATGACTCTTATGATCTTCTGATCACTCAGAAAATTGATCTTTGTCATATATTTATATTTAATTAAAATGATCCAGTTATTTAATTGAAGCACATAAATCTACTGCAAATTTAACCAGCCATAAAAAAAATTTGGAGAAGAAAGATTTAGTACTTTGAGGCACTTATCTATTGAATATATTTATTTTTTTAGTTGGGAATGTAACATAATATTTTATTGTGTGATAATTAGTTACTGGGTTTTGAAGACTACACTTCATTCACATCATCCTCTGAAGTAATACCTTACTGTAATTCCGCATGCTAAACAGATAAAGAGAGAGGAGTTTTGGAACTAAAAGAAATTTTTTTAAACTAAATTATCTAGGGTTATACATTAACACAAAAATATTAGCTAACATTTTTTGTTTGATGGAATTTTGATATTTGATAAATAATTTAATTTAATCAGTTTTTACTTTTCCTTTTTTTCAAAAATGAGCGTAAAAAGGTTAAAAACATTTACATTTCCTTAAGGAAACTTAAAAAAAGTTTCCTTAGTACAAAATTTACCAAATTATGATGCAAGGGACTGATAAATGTTTAGGGAAAAAGTCGGCTAGTTGTAACTGTTACTCTTGATTGGTATTATATAATTGTTGCAAAATGAGGCAAATCAATGAAAAATTAACCACAAATGAATTTCTGCAGGTAATTTTGCCTCAATATGTGGTTACTTGAGTTGTTAATTAAATTAAATGGCAAGTTGATAGTGCTTTTGGTTTGTTATGTGGAAGTGTAACCTCAAAATAATGCAACACAGAATTACAAAGATAATTTAAAATTTCCTTTTATAATTTTATCAGCAGTACGTACAAAAATTCTTTATATAAGAATCTTTTTTTATATAAAGTTTCTTTATATAAGATTTTGTGTCACTGGCAACTTGTGTTTAACAAATGGTGCTCAAAATCTAATGTGAAACTTCATATCTTTATCAATAACTCAAATATACCTCTTATAATAACACCTCTTATCTATTACTATAGTTGAAAATATCCTAAAAATTATTGTGATAGTGTACAAACATGTAGGTTAGTAATCTGTAAATTCATTAACTGCTTACCAATTTCTAGTTTTGTAAATATTTCTTAAGTTATATGATGTTGCATTATAATGAATATCGGCCCTACTATTTTGGCCAAATGTTTTTATGCTATATTTGATAAATAAGCTTTATTACTTTATCTCTGTGATTTTTTATGGTGATTACAGACATCATTTTGTATCATCTATGGTTGGTACAATGGTGAATATTAATGTGTGAAGATAATAAGAGGATCTTGGTTAAGATTGATTGAAGGATAGAAAATGCATTTGGAATGTTTACTTGTACATCATTGATCAGAAGTTAAATCAAATATGGTGTGAGCATAGTTGGACTGTAGATTGGGAAGACAATAACTCTAACATAAACAGTTGTATAAAAGAAATAAAATAAAATAAAAAGTACAATATACTGTTATAGTTTCCTGACCAATTTATTTTATAATAAAATTAAAAAAATAACAAAAAAAATGTAAATAGCTGGAGTCCGGAAACAGACTTCAGCTAATGAATAATTGAGTGCAGGAATAATTGAATAGAGTGTAAGTATCATCCAGTATTCACAAGCAGAACTTTGGGCAAAGGTTTAGAAAACTGGTCGAGTTATAAATTTATCTCTTTGATTGTAAAATACCTCTCTTTAGTTATTTATTCCCACAGTTTTTTTTTGTACCTATGTTGCTGGGAAAAAGTTTTCAGGAAACTCCACAATTCTTGAGACTAGGAACCTGCTAAGAAATTGTAAAAAATTCAGTGTCTAGATAGGTAAAATATAAGTTCAATGTCCATTATTCTGTAGGAAGAAGGAAGAGTTTATGTGCTAATTAGCATGCTTGTTTCTAGTCAGCAGCCCTTCATTCAATTCCTGGCAAGGATTAACATTCTTTTATCATCCATCACATCCTCCTTATTAAAATGCGTAGAAGCATGCCTGAGATAATCATAAGAAAATGAAATATTTAAAAAATTTTTACAAAATTAAAAAAATTATTCTTGTTGTAGGTTTGAAGGAATTGATATAAAGTAAATATAGAGAATATCATTTTTTATATGTTAGAATCAAATGTTATTTTTTTATTAATTTATTTTTATTTTTTATTAATTATGCATTTATATATTAAATCTTTTATTTATGTTTGTTATTAATTTTATTTTTTCTCTGATGATGATTATTTAGTAATCAAGGTATTCATCTGTTTATAAACTTTTGTTTTTTTGTAAATGGTTCTTGATGTTTCATTATTCTTTTTATCCGAAAATGTTAATTTGACGGATTTATGCAAAAAGAAGAACAAGTAGTTCAGTTTATTTTATTTGATATTCAGCTGGAATTATTTTTGATGATGAATCCTATAGAATAATAAGATCTTTAATCATTTATTAGAATAAATTAGAGTTTTATTAAACAATAAAAAAATCAGCACATGTTACTCAGGAAGTATTTATATATTATAACTTATATAAGTTATCTCATAAATGAAATAATCAAAACTTTTAATATTGACTTAAAGAGATTTTCAGCAGCAAAGTTATTCAAGTACAAAACCAAAATATTACTATTCTGCAATGAATATTTTACATATTCATCATTCAATATTTTCTGAACCTATTGCCCTAGGATGTTGAAATTTTGCAAGGAACTTAGAATTAAAGGATGTTGGACATACATGTAACAATCTTTTTAAAGATTTTGATTTGACTTAAGAAATGTTATGTCTCCCATTTTATAAACAAAAAGCAGAAATTATTTATATTAATTTATATCCGCTAATATCTTTTTGAATTATATTACATACTATGGTTTATAGAATTTGAAAGAGTTTTCAAAATAAAATTTTGTATTTTTGAATTTTTAGTTGGCCAAATGCTAAAATACATTAAAGGTTTAATGTTGTTAGCGTTTGGGAAAAGTATAATCTCATTCTTTATAATAATTTACTTTTACATCAAATTAATTTAAACAATTAATGCCCATTCATTACAACTTTCCCTAAACTTCTAGCCTAACATTAAAAAGAAAAGGTCCACATGAGAATGTAAAAAATGAATTTTCAATGACATTCTTCAGCTTACATTTTTGTAGTTATGAAGAGTTCACTTATACGGTTATTTGTTTACAAGAAAACCAGTAATTTTTGTTGAGTGACTTCCACATTGCTTTCTTAAGGATTCAATTTGCTGTCAAATATATTCTCATGAATTATTTGTGGCCTGATGAATATTCCCTCATATTATTTGGCTTCACTTAATTGTGAAAAAACTGAGCTAAATATTTAAAGCCATTACTATCTTTAATGCTTTTAAAAAGTTCTTCATCAGACCTAATCTTATGTGTAGAGGTGGTAAGATAATACGATCTGCTTTGACAAGGGGAATTTTATCTGTAGCCTGACTTTCCCACAAACACACGAAACACATATATTTTGTAAAGCTACTCTGAAGACTGAGAAGGAGTGCTATAATTTTCAGATCAGCAATGATTCACTTAGAGTATTCATCATACTTAATAGTTTTTAAAATTTTCAACATACTTTTATATGTTTCTTTCTTTCCTATAGCATGTGCTACCAATATAGAAGAAAAATTATTCATTCTATGCAACAACACTACCTTTAAGCTTCTTTATGATTAGTCTATAAAAAATTGCCAGTCATGAATAACATATTCAATGTCTAGTTCAGACATTAGCCCCCTAACATCATGGCAGGAACAAATTAAACTATCTCTTCTAAAGTAAATTTTCATTTTGATTTCTGTATATTGAAATCTTAGTATTCTTGTTTAATAAATTCCATTCTTTAAGACCTGAACCTAGGAGTTTTGCATGTTGTTTTGACCAGTACAAGTCACAAATTAGGTTGCCCACTTCTGTTTGTGTGATGAGGTGAGGTTCAATATTTGATTCTTCTAAAATGTAATTTATATCTATTGAAGTTAGGATTAATCGGTTGAGCCTTCTGGGGAAGCAGAAATTTCTTTCTAAGAAGTTGGAGCAGTTTGAATCTGTAAATCAACTCCATTAAGTACTGATCTCATAGCTGATTGAACATTTGGGTATGCAATACTGCTTATTATATTGTTTGAATTGAAACCAGTAACATTTATAAGCTAAAATAGCCGTCTTCATAATGGTTAGTAGGCCCTCACCAAGTCATAGATGTGCCAAAAAGCAAATGCTCTTTTTTTTCACTGGATTAGCACTTTATGCATGCTGCTACATGTGGAGCCCAGGATTTATCTTGTCTCCGAAGGGACAGTTGAATTATTATTTGAGTTAT
>JAAAKQ030266294.1:0-10682 GCA_010016005.3 Zanna intricata | reverse complement strand
CAATAGAAAGCTGTCCTTATCCTCGACTCCTTTGTGTCTGTGTATACGACCCCTCACCCCCAGCATAGTGGGGAAGGGGTCCCCGTGCTTCATCACTGCCGCTCATCCCCCTAGGAGATGCGATGCCGCTCCGCAGAGAGCTGGCCCCCCCCCCCCCACATGACCATTCTTCTCTTCACAGTTCTGGCATTAAAGTTCTTCTCTTAGTAAACCTGGCATTAAATACTGTCCGTTCGTAGAAATAACTGTATTATTTTCAGCAGAATCACGGATTTATGTTAAAAAAAAAAAATTGTTGATCTATTATAAATCGTTTAAAACGCTTAGACTATCACCGAATGATATTTACTATTATTTTATCACCAAATGATATCAGCTGTTATTAATAATGTTTAATGTATATAATTTTTCACGGTAAAAATTTATTTTAAATAACAATTTTTCTGATTACCGAATTTAATAATATCCTTATTTTCATTTGTAATTTCTCTTTTTTTAATCCAAGAACAACATGCTGTAATATAACATTAATTCCCTGTTTATGTTCTAGTGAATCCTACTTACATCACAAATCTGAACTATTTAATGGCTAAACGCATCAGAAAGGTTTTACTGGTGATTTTGTTAAAAGACTTAGTTGCATTTAAGAAGATTTAAGCCTTAATCTCTGTATGACTTAAAGTCAAGAATTCCAATTTTTTTGTTATATAAATATAATACTATCGTTTTATTAATTAACATACTTGGATATCTTAATAAATACAGACACATTATCTCACAAAATTTCTAAATAAAAACCACACACTGAAAATGTTATGGTTTTTATATTCAAATAAACATGATAACGAATCGGAAATAAATCGGTGGAATATTTTAACTAATTTTTTACTAATTAATTAAATTCCACAGTAAATATTCAATCCTTTTAAAATGTCCCAAAAAGATAACGTTTTACGATAATCAACCTTTTAAATGCAAGAAAAGCGGATACTCGTAAAAATTCATGCGTACAAAATTTATAATTATTAAATGAAATTTTATAAAGAGGCTAATGTAAGAATATATAAAAGATATTCATTAATTTTTAATAATAAAGCAACTGAGTAAAAATTTATTTAAATTTTGCTCCTTCATAACAGTCACCTACGTGGGTAAAAATAATGAAATATGATCCAAGTACGAATCTAATTCCCCCAAAGCCAATCCGATAAGAATAAACCAATACCAATACACATAAATCCTAGCATATAGCAGATTACGCTTAAGTTACACCGCCATTACAGAATACTTCAAAATCTAATTAATCAGAATCCTATTTTTCTAACCAACAATAAATACGAATGACCAATCCAAAAATCGCTACTTCACACCAATTACAACTGTAAAACGAACTGACCAATTATTAGGCAGTAAATTCCAACCAATCATAATGCCTTTTCCTTAATCAAACATAACGTGTGAATAAAACAAATTGGAATACAACAAATTTTGACCGGTAAAATACGTACAGTTTCTGAACGCTGTTAATACTGTTCATATACAATCACAAAACTTCACATTTTATCAAACGAAAGTCTGAGAACCATCCAGATAACAATTAATTTTGACCAAACACAAGAGGGAGAATTATAATCACCATTATTTTATCCGATAAGCATAACAAAAATATTTGTTAACCAATCACAATCCATTTATGATACAATGTTTATATATCCGCATACAACCCACTTTATACACACATATATTCAATTTAATAAGTAAAACGATGTATTTCTATACATCTAGTAGTTTTTGACAGATGCAAACAAGAATCTACTTGTAGGCGATAAATTAACATATTAGCAGATTTTATTTTTATTTTCTTTTAAAAAGAAACAGGGATATCTTTAGTACTAGAGAGAGACTGGAAATGTATTTCCTAGGAATTTAGAATTAAATTTACAAATTAATAATCAATTCCATATATTTCTTTTACGAAACAAACCTAACGGCATATAGTGATGTTTAATTTGTATTGTTCACCGGAAAGGGAAGTTGATCGATACACGAGGTCTTGTCACAAAAAAGTAAATTGTCACAAGAAAAGAGTTTAAACAAATTTTATACCGATTTGAATACTAGATCGTGGATAGCGGTGTTCTTTGGTGTCTGGGTTTCAATTTCACATTTCAGGAATGGTCGACTTGAGACTGTACAAGACACATTTCATTTACATTCATCCATATCATATTCATTCATTCTCTGAAGTAATACCTTACGGTAGTTCCGTTTTCTGTTTAGGCTTAACAAAAAAAGAATGATTGTAAACCGTGATACGGAGTATTTAATTTTTACTAAAAAAACTGTCAAAGGTACGAAATGGACCCTTACATTCTGGAACTTTACATTCTGGCTGCAAACAAAGTCCGACTGAATTATCACTATTCTCGTTAATTTTATAAAACAGGATTGAAATATATAATTCTGCTGGGTGATAGGTCTGAAACAATATAAATAGGCGTATAATAACGAAATTAATTATCTTATTAGAAAGCTTGCTTAATAACATTTTAAAAGATTTACAGTTCTATTACGATCATGATGTAACTTTGCACATTAACAGTTCCAAACAAGTGAAAATTAATAGATACAATTCATTTTGAAAGACTACCACTAACTGCCCTTTTGACCGTTAAAGCAAAATTTCAACGTGCAGTTTAAGTTATTAAAAATCGAAGTTGTAAATCGGTCACAACTATTTTGTTCAACCGTTGTGGGTGCGTCACTATTTCATTTGCTCTATCCTTCTCACCCGTTTTCAACCAAAATTTTACTCTCTGTCGCTCAGTGTTAAAACCCGCAAACTGGACTTCAAGCATCATCCAGAATTGCCGAAACTGAAGATAAAACGAGCGTTAAAGAGCTCAAGCTACCGTCAAGTATGCGTGGGAAGGCCGAGAGTAGCGCTAGTATTAAATAAAATTAATTGCCTGTAGCTAATTACCATAAAAAACAGTAAAAAAATATAAAACATTTTTTGAACTCCTCTTTCTGGAAGCTTTTTACACTTTGATAAGCTAAAACAAAAAAAAATGTGTTTATGATGAAACATACATACATAAATAAAAACAGAGTAGATTTTGAAGAATTCTAATATTTACGAGTAGAAATAATACTTTCCCATTTTTAGGTAATTTTTTTTTTAACTTTAGTCCTAATTTAAGCATTTTTAAGAATGAAAACAAAATTTACAAAACAAGTACAATTTTAACTAATTTAATTTCAATCCCAATGAAAATATACCTCGTACAAAATTATCTCTTCAATACATCAACGTTATCAAGTTTTATTGAATTAATCCTGATTATACATGCACTACATCAAATTAATGTTATACGTTAAAATCTCCTTTAATATAAATAATGGATAATGGATTGGCATGCATAACTATAATGAATTTTCTAATAAAAATTAAAGGAACCCAAAGGATAAAAAAAGGAACTATCGAACCAAGTTGAAAAACCTTTTTCTCCTATTCAGATTAAAAAAAATTTGAATACGATATATTCCCAAACTTTCTCTATTTATTCGAAGAAATCCTGGAATATTATACGGACTCGGACTTTCTGACATTATTGATAAAAAAAAAAAGTGTATTAATAAAGTATTTATTTAAAAATACACAAATTTTCAAAGCATTAATAGAGAATATCCAACATCTGTCTCCTTTTTAATATTCTCATAGTGGATTTTACAGAGGTCTTATTAATCAGTTCTTGTGATCGACTAATTTGAGTATTTTTTTACTACAACTTATGTAATGATGTTTCTTTTACACATTATATTATTTATTTGTAGTACAAATGAAGCGTAATTTGATACTAATATTAAATAATATGACACTATTATCAAATAAATGTGTGTGTGTGCGCGCGTACACGGCGTGTGTGGGCGAGCGACAGAGTAAAATGAAGCCAATATGATTACCACCATATCAACAAATTAGTAATTGCTCTCTCTTCCTTAATTTAAAAACACATTATCTAATACTCGTAGATACATATAGACTTTATAAAAATATCAATAAAATCTTAAACGAAAGGCGTACAAAGATTCTAAACTTTACAATAGACGGACGGACACAAGAAAACTGTTAAACAACTGCAGCGTAACAAAAATAATGGAATAAAAAGCAACTATTTAAATAAAGAAAAAAAAACAGAAAAAAAATTGAACTACTTGTATTTTTTACATAATAGCTTTAAAAAAAACCACTGCATGCAATAAAATAAAATGAAGTGACATATGCGTTTAACATTACGTAAGACATAGTTTAGAATACATACAATTAATAAAACACGAGAAACAGAGGAGGAAGAAAAGTTAAAACATTAAGTCGGATAAATTAAGAAATGACGTAAGAAATAATAACTGCTGCATGTAAATAAATTGACCGTGAATTACATTGCCCAGCATTACAACACAACTCATAGTCTTAAAGCAAGTTAATGACACTACGGAATACTTTCATCACACACAAAACAACGTACGTGTTTTAGGTTTCAAAGATAATACAGATACGTACAGAAGCGCGCGCGTGTGTGTATATGTACGTGTGAGTGTGTGTTTAAAAATTGGTGAACAGTGAATTCTATAAGATTCAATTATCGATTAACTTTCACCAAAGTTTAAATAAGCGTAAAGTGAACAAACTGTACCACTAGCGCAAAATAATATTGTAATGTAACAACAACGCTAATCCTAGAGCAGTGGATTATTGAACGGACATGTCGCAGTCACGGTGCTATTATAAACCAATCAAATTCAAATTTTATACAGTATCCTTTTTCTTGTCTATTCAGTTATGAATAACAAAAACTCATCGGAAGGAAAGCCGAGCGGAACTCTTAATAGTTTTGTTTTACTTTTTTATTATAATACAATAAATAGCCTACTTTTTTTTTTGTATATAAAGTGCAATATAATAAAATAAAATTCAAAATAACCTAACGTCTACAAGATAGGTCAATACATTTACGCAAAAAAAAAGTTAGATCAACTTTCCCTTCATTAGGATGAATGTATATTAGATTAAGTAAATGATGCTGTTTGAATACATAAATATACGAATACAAGCGAACCCCTGCGAAAATTTTAAAATTTAAATTTTATCAAAATAAAACATAACTGTAGTAATAATTTATATCTAAACAGAATGAAAGTAAGTACAATAATTGAAATGTTACAGTAAACAATATTTTTATATTAAAAAATATGAAAAATACAGTTGCTACAAAACGTTAGTATGTCAGTAGAAAATATAAGTACTGATTCTGGTTATCACAGCATGGCGCGTTGGTGGCGATTTGACGCTTCAATGGGCCAACACATTTGGATTTTAACTAAATTTTGCACTTTCAATGTTTTTTTTTTACTTTCTTTTTCGTTTTAAGACTATAAAAAAAAAATTACTTGTTTTTCTACAAATGAATTTTTAATCTTTAAAAATCTTGTAAATTTTCACACTATAAACCAGCGATGATTTTTGAGTCACAATTATCGATTACAGGGCTAGACTCTGATAGTTGGGATACATTATTTCCCGGTTATTTATGATCGAAATCGAATTATTTTCTTTTCTTGTAATTGTAATCGCGAAAATTTTCGGGTTTCAGATTTCAACGGTTTGAATTTAGAATTATTGTAACATCTAGCTCTGCACCTACCATTTTGATTGCAATCGACTGAACCAAAAGTAACCAAAAATTACAAAATCAAAAAAAAATTTGATTTTGTACTTTTTCTTTACTGCAGTAATATGTCCCCACTGAGAGGTTTTCAACGATATATCATAAGTAGTACTTATTTTCATTGGCTTCAGGGTAATAACCAAATAAAGTTTTAATTAATGAAATATTTGGATATTACAAAGATACACATCGATTCGAATCAGACTTCATCTTCTTTTCTTTTTTTTTAATTTAAATATATTGATGTATTAATAATTATTAACCTCTTGTAAAAAAATGTTTATGAAAAATAATAATTCAATAATAACAAAAAAAAAAGAAGATAATCAGAAGTTATTTATGAAATAAAATGTTATATACTTTTCACTTAAAAAAAAAAAAATGTGTATACATAATTTAATAGGCGTACAAGCAAGTCATATGGTGTCCACATCAGATTTTTTAATACTATTCTTATATTGAATAAAGATCATTATAGGTTCATGATTTTTAGGTTGTTTTTTAATTTTAAATCACATTTATAATGTAGGAATATCAGATTATATCCTGAATTAAATTTAAGAAACAATTCCAATTTTTTTTTTTTTTAAATTAATAATCATAATCGTAGAATCAGGATCACCGATCAGTCAAAACTACTTCTACGGCTGTATTTTATACTTTGAGGATATGATTTACTCGCGAAAAGAATTATTATATATATATATATATATGTTACTTTTAAATGAACAAACACATACATAATTATTTCAATTTAAAACAAATTAAAAGCAGTTTCAAATGAAAATAAAAAATTAATTACATCTATAATATTAATGAGTCAAAATATAAAGAGTCAATATGTAATATTATAATAAAAAATATTTTATAAAAAAAAGCATCTCAGGTGCTTTTTGAACTGATTAATCCCCCCCCCCCCGCATGACTAGCTTTGGTTGCAATATATGGAACACAAAATATTGGGGTATTGGAAGATTCATGACATCCTTACGAAACGCAAAATCTGAACTTTGTCCTTTTGCTTCTGGATCTTGCTAATAAAATATGAATTTATATACAATAAGAAAGGATAGTTTTAATAAGTAAATGTACAGAAAGAAAAAAATTCCTTCCCTGCTACTTTTTTTTATACTGTTAGTACTCTCTTTTCAACTACAGTCAGGTAGTAAAAAATCACATCTAAATAAATCACACACAGAAATATTACACAAATCAATATTAGAGTAAGATATTAATAGTAAGTTGTCGATTGTTCTTAGGTTCAATTCCCAAAAAATGTGTGAAATTTTTAACAGCCTTGTCATATCGCTCAAAATAAAGGAAGTAATCGTTCTTAACTCATCATTGTTGGAGTAATGCCTCACATTAAGTTTTAAATGATTTTGAAAAAAGATACGGCTGAAACCGGATGAATGAATCAATTCTACGGATAGAATGGGGAATGGGGAAAGGACTCATTTGTATTAGAAAATTTTCATTATAAATGAGATTGAGCCCATTTACGTTACACCTTTATATCTTATTAAGGATGATGATTTATTAACAAAAGATATAAATAAATAATATAACGAACAGATCGCCACAACTTATTCGGTATTATAACTTTACACCGAGTTCCAGCTAGAATAAACCAAACCTTATTTATTCAGAAATGATTGCAATATTGTTTATGATCATTAGAATTTTTCAAGAAATGACAAATATTAATAAATTTGAGGAATTCTTAATTTATTTACTATGTACGGACAAATTTTTTAACTACAATGTTGTAAAAATACAAGGTAAAAAAATCAGAAATTCTCTGTCGTTACTAACTTCTTTTGATACATTTTAATTTATTTACATGTTATATTTAAAAAAATCTTCTAATAAAAATCCACGAATAACAAAGGAATTAACAACCAAAGTTTCACGAATAGAAAATATTGGAATACATTGATGAAATTCAAATAAAGTTTCAACAAATACAGATTTTGACCTCATTTTAAAGTTAAGATTCGTGAAATGTTATATCTGATAGATAATACTATACGATATTACGATAATGAAATTTGGATGTTAATGTATCGATCCCGCCTTTGATATGTGCGCCTATCACAGATCTCTTAAAACATAGTGAACGTAAGAATAACGAATATGGAAGCTCTAAGAAGACTGAACAGAAATCGAAAATTGTCGACTACCGTAAAAAACTGGTAAACGAAATAATTAGATCATCTCATGAGCAATTTGAAATATGAGATTTTGTAGCTGTTGATTAAAGAGAGGACTGAGGGCCAGCGAGGTGTTGGAAGAAAGAAATTATCTTGGGTTACGTCCCGAATACGTAATGTCGAAGATTTTATACGTATAGCAGGAGATTCAAGATCGGTTGAAAATAGAGAACAAGTTCGCCAGCATCATTACTGAATTTGCATAAAAAATAAAAATAGAGACAATTAAAATCATCTTACAAAACTTCCAAGGATTCAATCCGAAAATATTCTTCTGCAGTTTTAAGTTTAATTATATACCAATAAGTTCAACTTAAAAAAAAAAAAAAAAATAGAGAGAGAATTAAGAGGTTAGAATAAAGTTAAGATTTTCTTTAAATTATTCGAAAAAATGGTTTTAAGAAGATATTTAATCGCTTCCTATCGAAATTGATTTTAATAAAAAATTACCTTAATATAATAACTTAAAAACTGAACATCTTTAAAAAAAAAAAAACAGCAAAAAAATATATATAAAGCGGACAAAACATAAAATCCAATTTATTAAAGAGAAAGGAAATGGCATGAATACAAGATAAACAAGACATGAAAGTGTTCATCAACAAACATTAAAAAAGTAATAGTAATATAGTTACTGCCGTTTACCAAACGATGATACTTAGCAAGAAAAGAAATGAAAGGGAAATCTAGGGTGATACGTGGGAAAAAGAAAACAAGCGTAAAAGAAAAGAAACTATACGGGATTTTTATAACAATTTAATACCGAAAAATTTCATACTAATAAAACAGCACATCACTGTCACAAGAGAACAAAAAAAAAGTAATAGTGACAGATTATTATTACCTGTCACTCACTATTTCCATTTTAATAATGATAATATCGAGGAAATCATTGTATAATAAATCAATGAAATACAATCGATGCAGATGTAATATTTCTTCAGAAATCAAATAATTTTTCTGTATGACGAATTAAATTCGGACAGGAAGAATTAAGAAAAAAAACTTCAATTTACACAGTAACAATGTAAGGTGTTTTAGATTTATATAATACTAAAACATTTAAAAATGGTTAAGAAATATGAAAAGTACGATTAAACAAAGAAAGGAAAATAAAAATCTCCGGACCTTCGTCCTTCTGGACATTTCGCTTTTTGATCTGAAACGGTTCATTTAAAAAATAAGGAAATTCTAAGATGCATAAGTTTAGACCAAAGGATGCTTCAACTCTGTTATCCTCAGCTCTACTGTAAACTGTTTGGAATAGTTATTTTTCTAAAGAAACAACGGGAATCGCACAAAAAGTAAAATCAATGGCTAAATAGCTAAACGGAAAAGGAATAAAAGCTCACCAAAATGAGATAAAATCAGCCACTATATAAATCTTTGAGAGTAATGGTGGGATATAATAAATTTATTTATTTTTGTGTTTCGTGGAGGATTAATTTCCATCTCGAAGCGTAAACAAAACTGTTACAGCACCGAAGTAAAATGTTTACAAAAAACCTTTAATACATACAGAATAAGACCAATCAAACAGTGATATGGGAACGGAAATATATCGGGGGAAGAATTACCTCCCTAGTAGAAGGGTAGACTCCGCAAAACATAAAAAGTAAAGACCACGATAATTTATGTTTAAACAAATTTCTAAGAGCTGTGTCATATGTTATCTACGGTATAAATTAAATTTGTAAAACTGTAATAATTTGACCATTGATAATATAAGAATAAAGCTGACATAAAAGAATCAATTAATAAAATATAAAATACATAAGTAATAAAATAATGTTGTGAATACGTTGAACAGTCACAACAAATAAAAATAATGATTAAAAGATTCGATCAACGAATAAATAAAAAATATAAAGATATCTACGATTTATCAAAGATAAATACAAAGATATCAACTCAAGCAAGATTCATAATATTCTCTAGTATCCATCGAAATTTTTGATCCGATTTTTAAACTCAGAAATATGAAATTGCTGTGTAAAAGGCAAATTATGAAACGACAATAATGAAACATAGAATGTAGGTAAAATAGAAAAATCCTTCAATAACGCAATCCACACAAATTACACTGCTAGTCCATGATTAATGTCTGTTTTGTGTAATCTGCTGGTGATCGGGGCAAGCGGACAATTATTTATTATTAATTGATCATATTATTAATCCTGACAAAAAAAATAGTGGATTAAGTATTCTTTTTTATATAAAATTAATTAAATCTTGAAAAAAAATGAACTTGATAGATGTAACAAACTAAAAGTAGTAAGTTGTTAAGTTGACTCCAAGTCTCATCTATGGGTGTTGGAGTCCAAATCTTGTTTTCAGTACAAGGAATGCAATAGGGTATTATAAATACCCTATTCCTTATCAACCAGAAACTTATTAACTCAGAAGCAATCAATTGCCTCCAGCCACCCATACACTTAATCTTGCGAAAAGAACCTACAACCACTTCCCTACTAGGTGAATCTTTATTAGGTTCTAGAAGCTAATAAAGCTTCTCCTCCTTTATTAGGAAAAACCTTCCTAATAAAGGCCCTCCCCTTCTTTATAAGGTCATAAAATCCCGGGGAACCACCCAAGGTTCTAACAATGAAATAGCTTTCAAATTATGGACTGAAAGAAAAAGCACTGGAAAACGAGAAGACCTTTGCACTCTTCCGATGGACCAAAACCTATAAATTTTCAAAATGGTTTATGATCTAAAAAATGATCAAAAGTTCATTTT
>JAAAKQ030266261.1:0-10682 GCA_010016005.3 Zanna intricata | reverse complement strand
GGGCACCTCACTACATGCTTGCCATCGCAGGGGGCATGCGGACAGCGGAGGGGCCTCCGTCACACCTGCAATAACATAGACTCACGCCGCCACATCGCCAGCTCTAAAGGCAGTATTAATCCGCATCCAAAACATATGTAATAGACAGATCTGCAGGTATCCAAAATTCCAATCCATTATAATGACCTGTAGGTGTAATAGGTCGCAGAAAAATCTCATGCCGAGAAAAAACTCGGGACTCCGTTAGCCAGCTAATAGTATTGTACGTTTGTACAGCTGTTACTACCCGGACGTGGAACGCATCTGCGTTCTAATAGCTTGTGCGGACCAAACTGTGTTACGTTTTTCGTGACATCAAAACGTATAACGTCATACGTAATTGTTTAGCACTGGAAATTTTTCCATAGTAGTCGCTTTTGTACACGACCGACCACTATTTCATTGAGAAGTAACACATTAATGATCCCATAGAGGACAATCGGAGGTGGTTTTCCGGTACTTTTCATCATTGGTTTCTTTTATCGGTAAGTCCTCATATCTACTCGACAAAGGTAAATTACTTGGGACTTTACTGCGTCGTCCTCGGCTTACGAAGTATCGGAATCGTTTGTCTCGGAAATCCTGATTGGGAATCTAAGACGTCACTAACCTTTCTGCATCCGGAGTCATTCAGATTGCTAACAATATTTTCTCGAATGAGTTTATGTTGGGTTAACTTCCCAGGATCTCTATCCCAGGTTTTTAAAAATCCATGTTTTTTACCAGATAACAAATTAGTTCCAAATCAAATATTCATTAGTGACACAAATCAATCAGTTCATAGCTGATCCATGTTTTCATTTTGATAGGTTACGGGTTGATCCCACGAACTAAATAAAAACTAAAATTCTAATTATATTAATATAATACCAATCCAAACCTAACATAATCATCCACAAATAAACTATTATTTTTTATAAATACTTTTAAAAAATTAAAATAAATATTAATCAGAAGTAGTATGCATTCACCAATATCACAAATAATAGCAGATTTACAGATTTTATTCAAATTACAAAAAAAAAAAAAAACTTGTTCTTAGTTTCATATTGTCCTCCTACTTGCAGATCGTTCATATTAATGCAATACTACGGTTACTAACTCGTATACTCATATTGTATAATACTGGTAACATGGAATAATTTATCTGGGTTCAGGAAATTGGCTGGTTAATCAAACTTTTTCATTTCTTTTTCTAATAACGTTTTAATTTCAATAAAACTTATTTTACATAAACTATTATTTATCTTCCTTTACAGCTTAATCATCCAGCCATCTTCTTAAACCAAATTAATTAATTATGGAAGATGATTTTTTTTAAACAAAATTCTGAATCTCCTTACTTCATTCAAATTTATTCAAATATACTGTAGCTTTTTGTTACATAAAATTTTTAAATTATTCTTTCTTTTAATTTATGGATTTCTTTCACTTATGTTTTACAGTTATAAAGCCGTTTGGAGTTTAATATATTGAATAATTTATTTATAATTTCTAAATTTACGTTTGATAAATACTTTATTCAATTCCTTAATATACTACAGATTGCTTTTTCTTACGTTCAATTCTTATTTTTACAATTTGATCCTCATAAAAATCAGTTAAAGAATTATAAAACTAACCACTTATGTGTGCACAGGCAGTAACAAGTTTGCTTGCAACACCAAAGGTTCCGAGTTTGATTCCCGATTTGAAAGCGGAAAATGTATAAGTTAATCTCAACCTATTCTTTAATAGCTTCAGTGGTTGAAGCGACTTAAAGATAAAAATATGTAACGGCCCATACTGTGGTGACGCAGACACCCCAGAATACGTGACATTTGAATGTGGCATATTTGACGTAGCTGAGGCTTCGATGGAGAGAAAGATGCTTACAGAAGGCAAAACGCGGGGGATGAAGCGCCTTATACGCAATATCGACGCATGGTGTGACAGAAGGCAAGGGGAAATTAATTACTATGCTTACAGTGAACGGTGTTTCTGAGGAGTATTTGGAAGAAGAGATACGCCTGAGCGCGTTCATTGTCATCAAGCTGTCGATACGCCTCAGCATAAACTTTTTTTTGCCCTACATGGGATTAAAACAGGCATACATTTAGGGTAACAGATCTTATATTTAATAATTTGATGTAGGGGATGCTTAATTCCTATGATGTATGGAGTTCTGTAGTCATCTTCGTAACAGATGTTTTGGAAAGGAAGGAAGAGGACGATAGCGGCGGGCGGGGAGGCCCACTACAGGCAAGGACACTCCCCTGGTTTGAGCGATATTTAATTGTAAGTCCGAATCAGGGGAGGATGGCAAAACATTGATGAGGAACAGCCCTCTGTGGAGTAGTCGTTCGTCCGGACTTGCTTGGGTGGGCGGCGGCGAGGAAACAGGGGGACTCCTACCCCCGAGCTGAGAAGATCGGGTCCCGGTGGGGACCTCTTTGGGGTGGCCTCGTTAGAGGCATGAAATATAGGACCAAGTCCCGGCTACTGGGATGGAGGCGGGAATAGAATAATGGGGTGGGGCGGGAACGGCATAGTCCAGCCTAGTATTGTTCCATCCCGGTGGTTAGAGGCGATGACATCTCCCAGGGCTGTGTTGTTGTTTAAATGCGATCCAACTCTGAGGGTAGGTGGAAGAAAAAAAAGAAAAAACTCCTTTCACAATAAATAAATAATGTTTATAAATTATCTACGAAAAATGTTTTTATATTAAAATGTTTAATATTTTAAGCAGATTATATGCAACAAAAATCTTTAGCGTATTCATTCTAAGAATAACAAAAAAAATAAATTTAGTTTAAAAAAAAGAATGTAGGATTCTTTTATTATTATATTTAGTAATAAAAAATACGAATGTAAATTGTTTAGTAATTTTTTATTTATTTTTATTAATACACTATACTTTATTAAGAAGACTAACATTAGTAGTCCTCACCATCCAAATTATATAGTAAAGGTTCGTTTATATTATATGTACATAAATATTTATCAACAAACGAAATAATCGATTTGTGATAGTTAATTTGATTTTATTATTTTGTGCATTATGTCGTTTATATTTCCTAGTTATAAATAAAAATAATCAAACTAAAGAAATAATTTTTAAAGAACAATTTATTTGTTAGATTTACTATCAAAATGAATAATTTATAAACGCGTAAATTTTTATCTTAGCTCTTAAAAATTGAGTCTAATTCTATAGATGTTAAAATTAGTTTACCAATTAATAATACGTTATGTTTTGCCTATTTATAATTTTTAGCGGTAAATTTGGGAATAAATGCTGACACATAATTCACGTATTTGAATAGATAACGGACACACACTTGGAAAGAGAAAAAAAAACATGAAGGGAATGAGGACATCTAATTTAGTGAGAATATTCTGTTACGTAACGGAGGCATGCGCTCAAAATTATTCATGCAGTTCTTCAAGCTAAATTACAATATGTAACTGAGATTTAAAATGGTTCTGATTGAAATCGATTCAGAATTTTACAGATTAAAAAGGTGTACACGGATAATATAAAGGTTTAATTTAAAATTCACAGTGAATTATGCTTACAGAACATAACGGTTAATTATGTATGCACATTTTTTAAAATATACAGTATCGATAAAATATTACGAAAAAAACGTTAAATAGCCTCGAAATCTAATTATTTAAGAACGTAAATAAATTTTTAAAAGAAAAATACATTATTCGATCGATTGAATAATTCCAATTAAAAATGAAAACTCATTAAAAACAACCATTTGTAAAATATTAATAAAAAAAAATTGTAAGATAATGAGCAATAAATTTAAACATTGTATTAATAAAAGTCTTATAGTTAAAAAAAGTAAATTAATAATTAAAAAGTAAATTAAGTTTTAAAACAAGAATCTTGTTAAATAGGAAACTATTATTTCCCTCTATTCAGTTAAAATTACGTCTGTAGTAATTTATAATTTCGTTTTGTAAATTAGATTATTAAAAGTAATATTTAAATCTATGGATATTTTATTGAAAAAAAAGAAGAAGAAACATGGAATATTTCAAGGGTAGATGCTTCGTACAAGTGAAGAAGTATGGGTAAATTTTTAATAATAGGTTTTACACCCTAGTCTATCAAATTCGTAAATCTTTGAAGCCAAACAACTAAGTGTACGATTTTCCCAAATGCTTTTCGCATTTTTTTTTCTATCAGTAGCTTATTATCATTAAGATTGCTTTTTTTAATTTATTTACTGAGTTTTTAAAAGAATATATAAGTAATAAAGCGTTTTTCTATTACTCTCTGAATGTAGATTGTGCATCTTACGTATCTTATTTCATAAAAAAAATGCGTACTTATTTTTATTATGTTGTTTAACGTCCCCTGTTATTGTTATATAGGACCAAAAATCTAATTATTATGTATTTGATAAAGTGTATATATTTTTAAAAATGTACATAAGAAAAATATTGCATATTTCTTGAAATAAGAAATACGCTCAATTTTTATTATAAATTCAAGAAAAATAAATGTTTATTTGTTATTAATCTTCCTCCCGTTTTCCTGTCCACTGATAATTTATTTTCTTTTAATAATTCTTTACATTTTTGGGATTTCAGAAAGAAAAATTGTATTTGTTGAAGTTTCACTAAATATATTACCGGTTGAAAATTAATGAAATAAAAATATGTTTACGAAATTATTTTATTCATTATTCTCAGAAATCAGGCGTTAGAGATTTTTTAATGAAAAAATAATTTTCCATTAAGTATTGTACGTAAATATAAACTGTTTTTGAATGTTAAATATCATACGTGATTGGAATTTAAATCCTACAACATTATAGATAAAAGTTAGAGACGGTTCCAGTCCAATTAAAAAACTTATACGATAAAATATCTGTAATTTCAACGATTACTGTATTTTATTAAGTTTACATTCTTAACATTTGTTTATGATTACTTATTTTGAATAAAAATAACTATCTACTTTTATTCAATATTAAACATTACCAAAAGTAAATTTTATTTTAAATAATTTTTAGTTACATTAAACTTCTTTCAATGAGCCCCTTTATATTTATTTTATTTACTGGATTGAGTAATTTATCTGATTATTCATAGATTGATTCAGGGAAGCGTTCTATTTTCTTTGAGTTTTAACTTATCTCTCATTTATTGATATCATAGAAGTTTCTAATATTTTTGTTAAAGCCGTATTTTTATTTGCTTTTAGGTTTTTACGATATATAATGGTCGACTTTGTTTATGGAAAATAAATCAATGTAATAGGCTGACCGCATCTGTTAAAGATCACAAATTTATTACTTTTTTAATTTAAAGAAAAGAAGATATATGGTATCAATTAATCTTCTGTAATTAAATACTAGTGGCCAATTACATTTCTCATAATGGAAAAATCAAATCTACTGTGATTAACGGTAAGAAAAATGTCACTATACATCACAACCTGTTCCTGGTCGAATAAAAACACTAAAGACACTGGTATTCTGGTATTTCTCTAGAAGATATCTGAAAGGAAGAAATACAGCGGGATTGTAATGTAAAATTTTACCATAATAGATAATCTAATATCTATTATCTCGGCCCCTTGCTCAGAGTTATAGAATTTATTAATTACCAACCTTTGTAATTCTACGAGTAAATAAATAGTAGAATAGATTTAACCATAGAAATATATTAATATACGATTATTCTTGAAAGAAAATCAAACAATAATTGTAATATCGCGTCATTTAAAACTCAATTTTTTAAAAACTTTTTCCAACTAAATTAATACACGCTTCAAGATTTATTGTTAAATACTCTTTATTATTGTAAAATTATTATACTGCTATTTAGAGTAATTTTCTTTTTATGAATTTTATGTATATATTTTATAAACGACTTTACCATTAGAACACTATTCAAATATATTTTTAAAGTGTGCTTTCACTAAAAATAAATTATAATGATGACAACTTCATGATGGTTCAGTAAAAGAAAAAAAGCTAATATTTTTCACTTAAACTCTTGTTTCATGATGAATATAAAAAAGTAGGAAAGAAATTAGATAACTAAAATTTTAGAGAGAGGGAGACGATAATAAAGTTAAAAAAGTAATAAAAATGATAAAGTAAATAATAGTGCTCAAGATCATAAAATGATAAAAGGAAAACTGGCAAGCACAGTGGGTAGAATATGTCAAAAAACTGTTACACGTATACGTATGGTATTGACGGACATATAAAAGAGCCCAGTTTTCCCTGTAGAAAAAAATTGTTCCAGAATAAAATTTTTCTTAACTGTTTTTATAATTTATATAGGTAAAAATTAAATTAAATTTTTAAACAATTTTTCTTGATAGTGGTAATAAAATTTCGATAGTTTTTATTACGTTCTTGTCAAAAAAAAAAAAAAAATGATTGTCATTAAAAAATTTGAGTTTATCGTGAATTGCGTAGTTAACTCCAGAAAATGGGTATTTTATTACACTATCTTATACTAATTTTAAACCTACCTAACATAGAGATTATATGTGAATAATTGCAAATATTAATAATATAATTTAATTTTTGAAAATTCAAAGAAACTACATGGATAAAACTTTGTTTTCACATGAACAGCAAAAAATTATTTTGAAATTTTAATTTAAAACCCATAACGCGCAATCATTTGAATACAAAATGAAAAGAGGTGAATGGTGTAATCTAACTGTATTTTAAATTAATGCAAATTAAATTTTAAAATGTTACTATTAAACCTTAAAATAAGCGTGTCAAATTTGAATCGTAACACCAAAAAATGTTGGATATTCGAGACAAAAATTGAATAGAATCTCCGGTTGTAAATTTATAAAGATATTAAATTCTATTCTGATAAACAATTTATATTTTACATACTAGTCCTCATTTATAACGACTTTCTGTTTTCTGAGTTCTGGAAAACTCGACATGTTCTTTTCTTCCAGTCATAATGGTAATTAAATAAAAGTTATACTCCAAAATATTAAAATTAACTCAAAGCTTATTTAGAAGCACAGATTATTTGCGAAAAATAATGAGTCTAGGCCACCAATATATTGCATAGGATAATCATGAAGTTTCTTCGATTCTGTTAAATTAGCCTTTACTGAGAAAAATAAAGTAAAATATAGTTTTATAAAATCTCAGTATTGGCTAAGTAAAATTTATACACGTAATAAAGAATAATAGAACTGATTAAGGTAACAGAATAAAAGTAATCTTATATTAAGATCTAATCATGGGATTGAAAATGAAATAAGATCCTTGTTTCATGAACTAGGATTATCTAGAGATGTAGAAGCATATCTATATATATAAAAGAACATGTCCTGAGTGACTGATTCATCAACGCCCAGCAAAAACTACTGAAGATAAATTGATGAAAATTTGTTTACATGTTCTTCTTACAGTGTAAGTGCAATATAAATTTTTTTTTGAAATTCCGAGTTTAAAGGATTAAAATGGAGTAACAATGAAATTTATATATATATATATATATATATATATTAATTTCTTTGTAACAATTAAGGTATCTACTTGATTTTTGATGTGTTAATCATTATGTGAATATCTAAAAACTGATCGCTAGATTTTTTGAAATTCTGAGTTTAAAGGGTTAAAATGGGGATTTTTAATTTTTTTTTTGAAACTTAGCTATTATTTTTTTTTATTTCTCGATAAAAAATTAAGATATTAGCTTGATTTTTGGTGTGCGTAATCTTCATGCGAATATCTAAGAATCGATTTCAAGATTTTTTTTAAATTCGACCTTGAAAGGGGTAAAGAAACATAAAAAAATTTGAACAATAATTACAAATTTTCCCCATATCTGACTGTATTAAACAAGATTGTTATACTACACTAGAATGGGATCTTGCAAATACTCTTCAGATAAATATCTAAAAATCATTGTCGGGTTTTTCTGAATTTAGATTTGTTAAGGGGTGCCACAGTGTACAGGTGGCTCAATCAGTACAGCGAGTGTTATTTTATGTTCGACGCGACTGACTACACCTGCCTCCGGTTACTTGACCAAAAACCATAAAATAAAAGTAATACAAAAAATTAATAAAAATGAGAAACGAAATACGGTACCACCTAATGGTGTTTGTCGGATAATGCTAAGAACCGGGCAAAATACATTTTTACGTAAAAAATGTATTTTGATTGTATTATGATTTGTATGATTGTATTATGTGTATTGATTGTATTATGATTACTAATATTAGTAATCAGTTATAACTAATATTGTATTTTTAAGATTGAGGGTGACTGTATTGAAACTTATTTTTAGATCACACAAAATTTCGGGTCTATACTGACAAAACTGTTCTAAAGAAATTACAATACACTGATAGTTTTTATAAATTGAGCAGGCTTTAATTTTTATTTATCATTATTATTCTCATAAATATGAGTTTAATGGACACAGGGAGGTCCAGAGGTCAGCGCCTCCTTGCTAGACGGGAAGGGCGAGCGAAGCATTCAGATTAAAACGATTTAGATTCTAGATCGAGTATACATCTACTTAAAAATCTAAGAATTAGTCACCGAAACGAACACTAAAATCATATTAGTCGCTTCATTTGTTTACGTATAGTAAAGTGACATCACTTCAATATGGAAGAAAAAGTAATTTAGTTAAGCATTTTTTTATTGATAGATTTAATTTTGGTTATAAAAATAATGTACACAAATATTTTTAAAATATAAATTTATTTATTAGTGGCTTCACAAAGGAAGGTTTTCAGAGTAGAATATAATTTTGATAAAAGGTTTTAGTAGAATTTCTCAAGCCATATTTTATCTAATAATGAAAAATACTAAATATTGTAACTAAAAAAAAAAACACAACGCACAGAAAATAAAAATACTACTTCAGTTTGATTGTAAGTTGCTGGAAATTGATGAATTAAGTAAGATTAAATTAGGAGAATTTTATACATTACCTCGTATATGCATAAAAATGATTTCATGAACGATTTGAAATTAAATTTCACAGCCAATTTATCAAAAGAAAATAGTAATATTTTCATTTTAAAGTAAAATAAATATTTAAAAAAAAATTATTTCATGGCTAAATTTTATATTTTACTTTCTTACATTATATCACTTTTAAACATTTTACCATTTATAAAGAATCGTCCAGAGAACCAGTTATAATCTCTTACTCATAAGGAATTAATAATTTCAAAGAAGCGGATTTATACAAAAAAGTGATCAAGTTTTTATCTTTGTATTTTAATCTATCGGTTTTTGTATAATATAAATAAATTTTTATAGATTCTTTTATGAAATAAAAAGGGAAATACAGAACAAGACAGAAAGAAAGAGAAGTTAAAAGTCAACATCATTGGCCGAAATTATTTATATTTTACCGTAGTAAAAAGTAGTAAGACGTTATATAGTACCATAGGTAAATGCCCATATATACTTACTGATTAATTACATTCCATAATTCTCAATTTTTTCTACACACTCCAAAGAAAAATTAATTTTTAAATACTAATCTGAGAACGGTGTAATTGAAAAGATTCGCTACGATAAAAAATTATCGTTATGTCATTTTATCTAAAAGGAAAGCCAACTGATTATAAATCATAAATGAAAGAATATTAAGGTATCCAACTCGGTTGAATTACGTATTTCATTAAGTCAAACTCAAAAACCTTTATTCTTAAAAACTGTGATTACTACGTTTAAATAAAAACTTATAAAATGCAATAAAGAAATTAATTTTTCATAATTTTATTTACTATTTAAATTTAATTTGAATTAAATATATTTAGATATTAGGCCGTAGATAACCTAAAATCTCTCCTGTTCTTCAAATTTTAGTTTTCATTTTTCTGTAAGGTTGGGATAAACGATGTAGAAATATTCAGTTACTGATGAAATCCAGTCTTTATGTATATAATTCCATATTTCAACCACTCGTCGAGATAAATAAAATAACGTCGAGATAAATTTCTACTTCGCAAAACATGTTTATTTATTTCCTAATTAAATGATAATTGGTGATGAAAAAAACTAATGATAGTTTTTATTTTATTGCATCAATTAACGTGAAAGAAAAAATCATTGCGTGTAAAAATGCGGCAGAGGTCCTGTTATCTCTTGGCCGGCCTCCGTGGCGGAGTGGTAGGGTCTCGGCCTTTCATCCCGGAGGTCCCAGGTTTGAATCTCGGTCAGGTATGGCATTTTTCACACACGCTGCAATTCATTCATCTCATCCTCTGAAGATTGAAGTTATACTTAACTGTGGTTCTGGAGGTTAAAAAAAAAAAAGGTCCTGTTATCTCGACGAGTGATCGATTGAAATATTTACTTATAAACATGAACAATATAAAGACTGGATTTCATAAGTACTTGAAATCCTTTTTCAAGTTAAGAAACGAACAAACAAATCAAGAAACGAAAATTTGAATAATTGGAGAGGTGTTACGTTATCTACGACCTAATACCTTAATAACACAATTATTTCAAATTAAACTTAAATGGTAAATGAAATTATAAAAATTGATTTTTTTATTGCGCTTTATAATTTTTTATTCAAGCGCAGTAATTTTGCTTGAATAATAGATCGTGGATACCGGTGTTCTTTGGTGGTTGGGTTTCAATTAACCACACTTCTCAGGAGTGATCGAC
>JAAAKQ030266239.1:0-10683 GCA_010016005.3 Zanna intricata | reverse complement strand
TAAACTGATTGCGCATAATTACGATAAAAGTTCATTCAGTCTACTATTGAGAAGTCGCATCTGCCACACCAAGCATTTTAGATCGCTTGATATCCCCGACAGTTTATATATTGAGGAAATATGTACTTGCGAATTGATACATAATTTAATTTCGCAAATGAGAAAGCTGTTAAGTTCATGCAAAATACTATATATTAAATGTAACTCCTGGTGGTGTTTTTGCGATAACATGTTCGTAATAAACTGCGACTGTGATCTCGAGCACTTCTTACAACGAGAAGTACCTAAGACGGAAGAGTAATATTTTCGTAATTAAATTTTATGTAACTTTTTATTTCAATAAATATATTTTTTTTTAATTACTGTGTTTTTTCTTTTGATAATCCTTTTTTTCTATAAATAGTTTTAAGTGATAAAGAAGGAAGAAATAAAATTGAAATCCGATGTAAACTTTAAAAATTATTTATTTTTCAAAATAAATTTACTTTTTAACTGAAATCAATTCAATTATTTTTTAAAAAACTCGAATACAATGTTTTCATTTACTAAACTGAATACAATAAAATACATACAATTAATATGGTGATAATAAAATATCGACAATTAATATGGTGTTTAGAATAAAATATTTTTCCAGCTAATTTTAGTTTAAGTGCATATTCGATTATTTATAATTATTTCCGGCCGATTTAGTGTATTTAATTTTATCTTCAGTTAATTTTTACTAATAATATGCTGTATGGAATAAAATAATGATTTTTTTCTTAATTTTTGTTCTTCTAAGTATAAGTAAGACTAATATCGTTAATTAAATCTGAATTGAATAAAAATTTATCCAAATTTAGTTTAATTAATAATAATTATTTTGAATATATAAATCGATTTTCATTATTTTAATAGAAAACTGTTTTGCGTTGTTTCACTGTTTTAATTTTAACGTCGTCTTTCTATAAACGTGAGTAATTGTTGCTTAAAGTTTATTATAGAATTATTTTGTTTAGAAAAAATTGTAGATGAGGTTACAGCCGATTCGAAGACAAGTCTATCTCGATCGGTAAACACCGTAACTTTTTCTTTTTTGAGAACTACATCAACCAGAACGGTAACATCGTGGAGAAGTTCCATGAAGGAATGGGCAGCTTCCTTTCCTCTATAAAGGATAGGAGCTGAAGGAATCACATTTCGAACAGGCTCTGATGTAGAAGAATTAACAACGAAATAGAAACAATAGCTCATAGGAATGTGTCGCTCTGTTCCGAAAATGAATTTTTAGGGTTGGGACAACAAGTTGCGACAGGCTTAAGGATACATAGAAATCAGCATAACACACTACTGGAAGTGGAAACATATGATGGTAATTTTTAAATTTGAGAACGGTTTGAGTTCTATCTTCTTTAGCAACAGGAAGTACAACCTTTACAGGATTACTGCTGCATCTTTCCAGATGATCATTCATCTTTTTGACGCAGTTTTTATCATTTTTATAAAAAGTAAAACATCTTTTACAAATTTTTATCGCGTTTTTCTTTTTAGTTAGCTGGGATCGAATCAACCTTTCAAAATCGGAAATAAAACAATAATGATATTGGTTACCGTCGTTCAATAACAAAAGATCAAAATGATCATTCTTTTCGGAAGAACAAACTTTGATCGGAATAATTTTACCGTTTTCATCTATCGAAAAAACGTTTACAGAAACGTTACTGTCGTTTTTTTTCAAATCGATATACATCAGTCAAATGAGTAGGGAAATTTATACAATCAAAATTAAATTTAAATAATAAGGAATCATATCGTTTATCTATTCGATCGCGATCAGCTCCTTGCACATACTTGCAAAGGATCGCCCATTTGAAACAATAATCATCATTATTTTTTTATAATAATGACAGCATGCCTATCTTTAATAGATTTGGGAAGGGTAATAAAGCAAGATGCTCTAAGAGGTAGATAACGGTTTATTCGGACTAAGATCCCGTCGGTACTCAAAAGAGTACATCCGCTTTGTCGACCTTCGAAATTAGCTTCTTCTCGAAGTAATAATTGCATCTTGTAACGAACTATCGATATCAATCTCGTTAAAAATTTCAAAATTTCTTGTTTTAAACCCTACATCCCTATACTCACTCACTTGAGGTTTTTCATGCGAGAGCTCAATTAAAATATTATATTTAATAGCACCGTAACGTGCTAACGATTCAGGCAGTAAAATCTTTTGTCTTTTCTCACTGTTACTAAAATTAACCAGGTATCTTACAGACTTCGTAGTTATTTTTGTAATAGTAGGTACTTAAGTTACAATTGAAAGCATTTTCAATTAGTACGAAGCACCTAATTTGATCGACAACAGCAAGTCTGTATCTTTTATAACGGTAATCGGATCCAGACATAAGCTGCAATCAATTTTGATAATCTATTTAAAATGAACATTTTCAAATTAAAATCCGATCAACCAATTAACTATTTAACTGCTGAGTCTGGACCTTCGCAACTGGTCTTGTAATTTTTTTAAAGCCACTATAGTTTGACATTTTTTCATAAGAAACCGAGATGAACTCGTTAAACAATTTGAACTGTTCATCTTGTTCATCAAAGATTATCTCAGCTTTAGTTTGAATATTTTTATTACGGTCTAAACGAAAGACCTTCAATTTCTTGTGTTTCAAACAGTTCCATTTTTAGCAGATACTTACCATTTTTGGATAGCGTCCACGCTAAGAACTGTTTGTTTTTCCGTTTAATTTCTAATGACTGTGAAAATGTATGTGGAATATGTTGCGGTGCAGCCTCTTCATCGAAGATTTCATCAATCCTTGTAGAAGGCTTCATAAAAGTCCGTAACTCATCAACCTCTGCTCTTTTAAACTGTTTATAGTTTGCCTGGTCGATCGGTCTAGCTACATCTAAAATGTCACTACAAGTTAACGTTTTTGATAAGGCATCCATCAACTGTAACTGATTGTCCGCCATAGTAAATGGAAGCATCATTTTTGTCTTTAAAGTGTTTGTAAATGTTTTAATTATTTCGTACATGGTCCTCATAGTTAAACTACTATGGATTATGAATTTTTGTACCCCCCCGCCTGAACTGCCTCCTCCCATAAAACCACAGATGTCAGACTGAAAGTATAATATAATAATATTACGTCCCTTAAACAAACATCTGCAGCTATTTGGTCCTCCAACCGCGGTTCTTGTTGATGATTATACCATTGTTCCTTATGATGAAGTAATAATCTCCAAAAGACCTTGAACATTGATACAACAATATGTATCAAAATTAATCATATTGAATCAAACAATAATACTCAAATATATTATACAAATTACAAACATGTAATAATTTAAGTAGAAGTTACAGATAATAACTTGGTTGGAAATCAATTAATAATTGAGAGAATAGTAGAAATAATAATAAGAACGTTTGTTCATTTATATATGTAAAATGAGGTTATTTTATAATTTTTTTTTTTTTTAAATTTTACATAAATTAGATTTGTTCTGCTGTATACTGAAAAATTTATATTAAAAAAGCTGTTCATGAATGGAATCGATGAATGGAAATGTTTATCGATGTATCTGCATATATCGACAGATACAAAAGAATCGATAGATACGTTTTATATAAAGAGTGGTAGAAGAAAATATTAGTGTAGGGAGTGGTTGTCTTTTGTGATAGCTGTCTTTGTAGTGTGGGAACTTGTGTCCGGTTGTGTAGTTGAATTTTATTCATTCATTGGCATATATATTATTTTTTTGGTGTTTATTCATTAGTTTGAAGAAAACGGTCAAAATGAAGTTCTTTGTTGCTGTATTTATTACCATAATATCTTGTTATTCAAATGGGGCTCTGGGTAAGTCATGATTTTATTATTTATTTTGTTTGTTATTTGATTCCACTGTTAGACCCTAATGTAAGATTAAGATTTTTTAGTTATCCGTGACTAGTCGACGGTGAAAAATACGTAAATTACATAATATAGAATTAGCCTCTCGTTCGTCTTAAAATCTTTATTTTTCTAATGTTTTCGTACAGTTAGAATTAATATATTACGTTTTCTAATGAAAATACCGTGGTTCTTATAATATACGTATTTCCTAATTTTTAGTTTTATTTGTCTTTATTTATGAATTTGGTATCAATTTTATATAATCCCTGCTCGTAAAAATAATTAAAAAGTACTTAGTTTCTACCAGAAAACTTTCCCTTTTACTGAGAATTATTCATTTCCGTTAATGGGTCATGTTAGTTTCCTTCTGTATCATCGGTTGCTAATGTAGAATTAAAAAACTCATTCTTTGTGTTGCATTTTTGTTAAATTAAATTGTAGAATTCAACGGTTTAGATCGGTTAGGATGTATGGGCATGTAAAAATTTTCGCCAAGAATCCTAGCGGTATAAGTGGGTTTTATTACATATATGATTTTTTTTTTATCTTCAAAATTCTGTTTGAGCGGGATATATGCTTTGCACTGTTAAGCTTTTATTTTAATTAAAGCTGTTAAGCTTTTATGAATAATTCTTGAAAATGACGAATTATTTCTGCTTTGTTCACTGAATCATTATCAAATTCCATTTATTTGTGTACCGATATGATCATTTGAATATTAAACGCATGCGTTTCACAAAGATAGAGTGAATAAAAAACTTAAGATGACTACATACGAGTATGTATGCAATAATACATACTTATAGTAATTGTAAAGATTTAATTCATATAAATGTTTCTCATCATAAATACAGATTTTATATATAATCTAAATTCAATGTACTTTTATTACTTGATTCCAATTTTTTCATTTGTCTTAACTGGAAGTTACCTAATTTTGAAAATCTATTATTACAATTATATATAATTTACTTTTTGTAATAATTATAATACATTTGTATGGAAAAATGTATTATATATATGTTAATTTTTTATACAGAATAATATAATCATTTTCAAAATTAATAATTATTATAAATTATTATCAACCTTATATAAATTATAACCTGTATATCCATTATACAGGTTATAATTTATGTTACTGAAATATAATTATATCTATGAAATTTTCACTACATAGTAAACTTGCCTACTTGATTTATGATGAGGGTGGCCATAATGCATTTAATTGGTCATACAAAAAATTAAATAAATATATAAATTAAGGAATATACATATTACTATTTACAAGTAAATAGTTGATAGCTTGATGTAGTACAATACTATAAACTATTTTAAAAACTAATGTTCTTTGAAAAGGTTTGGGGAAGTTTTCAATCTTCATTTTAATAGCTGTACAAAGATTTTCTTTGATTTTAAATCAGATAATTTTAAAGTGAATATAATGTGTTTTTTATTTATTCACAGTTTTGATATGTAAAACAGAAAAAAATCGTATTTAGAAAAAGTATTTTATTAAAAAAAAATCAATTGAAAAATATTTGTATTTTTTTTTTTAATTTCATTGTTAGGCTTGTTCTTGCAGAAGGTTGTAAATAATACTTAGAAATTATAATCTCTTACCTTTGAAAAAGGTATTTACTTTTGTTTTTAAATAATTTTTTAATATTTGTTTGTAAATATGGTTTATGAATAATTTGTTTTTTAGACCAGTGTAACTATCCCTTTTATTTAAAGTATGTATTTTACCTTTCCTGTGATCAGCTCATTTGAAAACCATTTTATTATTACAGGCTTCATGTATATGTACAGTTCCAAAGCTTTTGATTAATGCGATATATCCAGCCCCAGGAAGTCCATTCTTTCTTTTTTTTGGAATATTTAACTTTTTATCAACTACAAGGTTTTATTCTGAAATTTAGCCATATTTCTCATTTTCTTCTTTTATTGTTGAGAACCTAATCTTCGTTCACTTAATTTCTTAGCATTTCAAAACTTAACACTGATTTAGAAAGTATTTTTTTTTATGAAGACAGACAGAGGTGTTTAACATCAATAAATGCAACTTTAAAATAATTGTTTATACTACACAGTGTAACAACTGATAAGAGTTATTTTTATTGTCATTGTAAATTGTTTATAAGAGGATGAGTCTGTTTTTTAGGTTTATTTTTTACTTATTAATATTACCGGTATGTCTTATTAATTAATTACCTTATTAGTTATCGGTATGCTTAGTGAAATAAAGTATTTTAAAATTTGCTGTTGAACATAATAACCTCATGGTAAATAGTAACTAAAAATAATATAGTTAAGATGGGAGAAGTAGAAAGCATGGCTTTATCATTTAGGCATATTATTAACCATTACAGTGGCTTTTTGTGTTAATCTAAGGTAGGAATAGAATCCCTGGATAGAATGATTTAATGTTGTTATGTGTCAAAAAAAGGAAGCAGATACTTTGCTTGCTGCTAGAAGGTATGAGCAGGTGCAACAGGTGGAGTCAGAAAAAAGGCTGATATTTCTGTAGTTTTTATTCAAGAAAAAAGGATAGTATATTGAGAGGGAGAGGTAGAGGAAAAATCTGTTTTTACATCAGATGCTTTACACATTTCACAGCCATAAGTTAGACTGAAATAGATATTTTAGTTACAAATTAATTTACTCCTTTATGAGTATATTAAGAAAAAATTTGTGTGCACACTACTTCGGCTTCATGGTAAAAATAAGAGTAAAATACCCATTTAACTATGAAGTCCAGCATGACAAGTCTCAAAAATTATTAATCCTGCTCTGTAAATTTTATAATTCAGTTGGGCATAGCTACAAATGATTAATTCACATCTGGTTGAATCTGTGGAAAATAATACAACTGCTGCTCTTTTATTTTATAAATCCACTATTATGTAATTCATTATTTCTCTGTGAATTTACGAATATTAATTCATGTTTATTTACTCATGCTGTATTGTGAAAATTATATTGACAGGATGGATTGTAACTGTTAAACTTGAAATATTGATAAAACTGTTTATTTTTCTTTTGAAATAGCTGTAATATTGCTAGGCGTGGATAATATTCCCATTGGTGATAATAATAGCAAATTTCTGCTTGTGAAATTTCTGTGCGTTTTGTTAGTTGACGGAATGAACAAATAATTAGCAGATTATTGAGAGTGTATGTGTTGAGCAATATAACGCTCTTAAAGTATAATTTAGGCTGTCTTGTGCAGAATGGTTCTGTTCTCATTATCAGGCCTTATTTTGACAGAATTTGCAGAACTTCATATGCGAGTTTTTAAATAATTTTTTATACAAATGTGAGGGAAGTTCCCTTTTATCTGTGGAGTTGTAGACCTAACAACTACAGATGTAAATCTGCATAATGTATAATTTTGATAATAATTTGAAACTTTCATATCGATCTGTTTTTCGCATATAATAGGATCAATTTAATTTGTTTTTCATAATTGGGTCATTCTTTTTTTTTTAATCATAAAATTAAGATTCTGTTCATCAACAAATTAAGGTTAAGAATTTTAAAGTTTTTTTAAAACTTTTTTATTGTTAGAAAATTTTAATTTCTACTGTTACAATCATTAAAAATGATTTCAAATAAGTTTCTGTATTTTAAACATAATGTAACATTTCTGAATTATCTGGTATTACATTAGTTTGGACAATTAGTGGTTCAGCATATCCGATTGGACTGGGATATACTCTGAATGTATATAAAGTAATTATTGCAATTACTGAATAAGTAATAATAATGGTTAATAACAATTGCTGAAATAATTACCGAATATGATAAAAAAAAAAAAAAAAAAAAAAAAGCAAATGTATAAGTATATTTGGCGATAGCAGTATTTAATTTTGTGAAACCTTTAATTACAAGAATTCCAATAAAAAGATGGGCTTACAGTTTCAGTGAAATAGGACAGTAATTTATTGCAATGACAAAATTAGGTTATGTTCTATGTGTTCAATAGTAACTATTCTGTGAAATTAAACAACATTCTGTGAATTAAACATGAGGTATAATTTCTTCTCTGATGTTATATTGTAAACATATTATAATAAACTCATAACTTCAGGTTATTTGGATATTATGTTTCAAAGAAAAAAATCATATTTTTGATTCAATTAAAAAGCAACTTCAAGAGGATTTTATGGTAGTTGAGATTCAGGATTGTCTCAGGACTGATTGATTTCTGACAGAACTAGAGAACATTTAATTGTATTTTAATATGTACTATTTTTTATTTTTAATAATGGAAGATCATAATTGAGAAGCAATAATTAAAAAAAGGGAGCCTGACAAGGATAATTCCTATCCCTGTTACTTTTTAATCTTTACATGGAACTAGCAGTTAATGATATTAAAGAATAATTTAGATCTGGAGTATCAGTGCAAGGTGAAAAAAAGATGCTACAATTTGCTGATGATATAGTAATTCTAGCCAAGAGTAAAAAAGATTTAGAAGAAACAATGAATGGAGTGGATGAAGTCCTATGCAAGAACTATGACATAAAAATAAACAAGATCAAAATGAAAGTAATGAAATGTAATAGAAATAGAAATAAAGTAGATGGACTACTGAATATAAAAATCAGACGAGAAGAGACTACAGAGATAGAAAAATTTTGTTATTTGGGAAGTAGAATTACTAAAGATGGATGAAGCTGGAGCGATATAAAGTGCTGAATAGGACAGACAAACTGAGCTTTCAGTCAGAAATATAATTTGCTTACATCAAAAATTAATGTAAAAATCAGAAAAGCATTTTTGAAACTATGTTTGGAATGTAGCTTTGTATGTAGTGAAACTTGGATGATCAAAGTACCTGAAAAGAAAAGGTTAAGAACTTTTGAAATGTGATGGTATAGGAGAATATTATAAATCAGATGGGTGGATAAAATGACAAGTGAAGAGGTATTGCGGCAAATTGATGAAGAAAGAAGTGTTAGGCAAAATATAGTTAAAAGAAGTAACAGACTTATAGGTCACATATTAAGGCATCCTGGAATAGTTGCTTTGATATTGGAGAGGTAGATGGGAAAAATTGCGCAGGCAGACAACATTGGAATATGTAAAACAAATTATTAGGGATGTAGGATGTAGGGGGGTGTACCTAAATTAAACTAACTGACTGGCACTAGATAGCGAATCATCGAGAGCAGCTACAAACCAGTCAAATGACTGAAGACAAAAAGAAAAATAATTTTGAAGTAAATAAATGAAACTCATACTAGTGGATCTGAAACTGTTCACGCTATGTGGAAGCAAATATTAATTGGGTTTATGTAATAGTCGGCCTCCGTGGCACGAGTGGTATTTTTCACACACGCTACAAATTCATTCATCATCCTCTAAAGATATACCTTAACAGTGGTTCCGGAGGTTAAATAAAAAAAAAAGGGTTTATATAATAGGTATATGGTTGGTAATGATGGTAGCTACTATCTTTAATTACTTGTTAACTACGTTTTTAAATTACATAACTACTATCATATTTAGTTAATGATAGCAATGATAATTTGATGATTATCATTATTCATAATTTAGTTAATTATTATTATTGTAATAGTAATAGTACTGGTATTGGATGAGTAATATTGATTAAATATGAATAATGAAAGATAGTTAATAATTAGTGTTTTCTTTGATCTCTATAAGATTAGGCTGTTTATTGTTTTTTACTGTAATATAAAATTTTAGTGAACAGAATAATTTGGAACAAAAGGGGAAATTTGAAATTTCATGTAATGTTAGCTGAAATAAGAGCCAAAACCAAGCAAATGTATAACTTTAGTAAAAATGCATTATCTGTTTGTGGATGATGCCAGAACAGGAAGATTGATTTTTGTTATTGTTCAGTTTCAAGGGACTTTCTCTTTTAGATTACTAAAATTGCTGACCATTGTATATGTCAAAGGAGTGGACGAGTTTTATGTGTGCACTTCAGGCTATTTTTTGACTCCATAGGTGCTGATGCTTTCTGAAAACCATGCTTTCTTCTGCAGAACACTGAGCCCAGTGTTCTTTAACATAGAATACTTAACATCCGTTTATGCAAAATTGCCTGCTGCTCTTTCATTTTTAGTTCACTTCTGTGTTTTATTTAGTGAGGGCCATATTTTGAAATAATTATCTACAAAAATGTATGATTCTAATGCTGGACCATTCTCTTAATTTCTTAGTACTAGTAAATGCATTAGAATAAAAGTTTGTGACACGTTACCCACCTAGGGATTCTAGGGTTTTTAACTCTATTAAAATAAATTTGACATTTAAATTTTAAAATTTAATTTTTAAAATATTTTATAAAAACTATCAAAGTCTGTAGGGGCTGCTAGTTACTCTGAGCCAATTGCAGGTGCTCTGCCAGTATTTTAAATTATGTCTTGTATCTAATCTGTTCTCTTTTGATGTTTTTCTTTTTAAGTGCCAGTTTAAGAATTATATCTGTATTTAATTTTTTTCTTAAACCGCATTCATTTTCATGTTTGTTTATTAAATATTATTCTCTGTTACAACCAGAAATTATTATTATTAATCAAGTGAAATTCAGGATGAATCTTTGGTTAATACAATTAATTTTTTTTTTATGTTCAAGCTTGTCATATACATCAAATTAAAAAGTGTTTATGCAATTTACAAGTTCAGCTCCCTAAAAAAAAAAAAAAAAAAAAAAAAAAAAAAAAAAAAAAAAAAAAAAAAAAGGGGGGGGAAAAAAAAGGTTTTGTTGAAAAAAAAAAATATTTTTTTTATAAAAAACCACTTTTTTTTTTAA
>JAAAKQ030266228.1:0-10683 GCA_010016005.3 Zanna intricata | reverse complement strand
CGTCTTCGAGAGCGTGCAAGCCTTTTTTCGACATGCGAGCAACTTTCTTTACTTATCTGTGACCTATGTCTTTTATTGGTACCACCCCCGAAAACTCTAAAGTTTATTATAGGCTTTTAAACCGATCAAATTATCGGGAAAAATTTTGAGATACGAGGGCTTTTTCGGAATACTGTGTATTTTTTTTTTATTAAAAAAAATTACAATTTTTATTTTATAAAATTATGATTTCTTCATTATCATGGATGATAAAATATGCATAATAAACTTATAAATTTATTTCGACAATATCAAGTGATACTCTAACGATAATAGTTGTGATCTTATTCCCTTTCAGAATTATTTTTTGATTTCGTACGTGCTGTCGAATATTTTTATAATAATGAATATTTTTTCACCATAATACCGGATAATTAAAAAATGACTTCACAATTTTAAGGCACATAAAACTTAATCGAGATAACTTACAAATTCAAAGGAAAACACATCACATTTTTCATCCAACATTCACTTTGGTTCGATATTGCTTTCATTTTTAATATGACATACATCCCAACTAAAGTAAATTTTATTCCAGACTGTAACCAGCAAGTCGGACGTTACCTTTGCAGCTGAGGCGTTAATTTGAGGTCTTAATTCAACAAGATTAGCAGGCAAAGGTGGTACAAGAATCTGATGTTTAATGAAACCGACAAGAAAAAATCGATCAAGGTCAAATCTGGGGAGCGAACTGGGCATGTAATTGGACTTTCAAGACCGATCTACGACCTGGGGATCGAATATCAAGAAAACCTTGGACTTCTACGGGGTAGTAACGTTGTGCCCAATGTTGCTGATAGTAATGGCGAGCCCATTGTGGTCATCATCGTCTAACTGAGGAGTTAGAAAATTTTAAAGCATGTCCAGAGAGAGGATACTATTTACGGTTACCTCCTGAAGAAAGGGCCGTTTTGTCTGGAAGAACAACCTGTTTTAACGAAGGTTTTTGGTGCCAAGAGTCTGTCTTAAGGAAGCTTTGGTCCAAGAGTAAATTTTATACCTACTAGGAGGCTCCCTGACGTACTCTATACCAAAATTACGTTGAACTGCAGTTGGTGACGGCAAATCGTGAAACCAAAACATACAGGGAACACGTTCGCTACCAATAAATGTATTCATTTTTAACAACACTGATGACAGTGTGACTAGTAGACGAATACATTAATAATGAACATCATGACTCAACATTTAATGTATTTTAATATGAAATGAGACCTCAACTGAATCTGTAAATTATCTCAATAAATTTTTACATGCATTTAATTTGTGAAGTCCTATTGGAATCACTCGATAGATTCCAGTTACGTTTCCCCACTTTCTTTATGTTTCTTACCTGTTCAAATCCACAGCCAAAATACTACTGGACTAATGTACTAGCTGAATGATATAAATATACAATTAAGTACATCTTTGACATGCAAGTATGATTAAACCGGTCTGTAACATTTAAAAATTCAACAGGAATTAAAAAAAGTTCAAATGTAGATTAATATGCAATTTAATTTCCTCGTATATATAGTAGACTAAGTTTCTAGGAAAACAGCGATACCGCATTTAATTAAAATCTATTTATAACAGGAAAATAAATTTCTTTTTGCACGGAATTAACCACAATGCGAATACAACTTACAAATATTCATATGAAGGAGCTGTGCGAACCAAATCTAGTGTATAATCACGTCTATAATGACAATCATCGCGTTTTACGTCAATAAAATTTAAAAAATAACTGTAAGAGGTTTAAATAAATAAGTACTGGAGAAATCTATTAAACAAAGGTTCATAAATAAACAGTGTCCTGGAAAAGGATTAAAAACTTATTTAAATAAAATTTTTTTATGTAAATGTTTTAAACTTTTACCTCATAATATTATAATGTAATGTATATATTTTTTATTGTATAATAAGGAACCTGTTTTCAAACAGACAAATCTATTTTCTTGAATACTTACGCAGTGGTCATCTCTTGTCCCTGATCAAGAAAACGTGATCAGTTATTTTGAATCGCGCGTACCTTAAAAACATATATTAAATCTCAAGGTCAAATATTCTAGCAAACAACCGGTCAAGAAGATACTTCATCTTGGCATATTATGAATTTATCTTTTGTTGTTAGTAAATAAAAAACAAGAAATAAAACTTAAGTGTTATTCTTTTGTATTTGTGCCTTCACATGTCCTTCTGTATAATATACAGATTTATCATTCATGGGTCTTTAATCTTATTATATTTGTTTACGAACTATTGAAAGGTTTTTAATAAAAGGAAGTTTATTAAAACTTTGTTTGAGCACGATCCAAATAATTATTAACCTTGAATTAAATCATTATCAGTCAACAATTTTATAAATACGCGATTGAAATAAAAATTAAGGGCTAATTAATTAAATATTTAAGAAAAACTTAATATTTAAAACTATGAGTATTCAACATAAGTTAAAAAATAAAAAAAAATAAATAAAATCTATTTTTTAAAAATCTATAATAAAAAAAAATCTGATGTGTACATCGCATGACTTCTACGAAAATTTAAAAATAATACGATTCTAAACTAAAATTTTCAATTAATATTAAATAATCAGATGTTTCACCAAATCTATTACAGATTACAGATACACATATGTCCCGAGTTCGAAACCCGGTCTGGCATGGCATTTTTAAATAAAATTTTATTTCACTTATAACTTCTGATATTTAGTCATATATTTTTTTTTATTGAATTATTATTTATTAAACATTTTTTACAATAACGGGTTAATAATTATTAAAAAATCAATGTATTTAAATTTAAAAAAAAAAGTTAAGGAAAAGGAGATGAAGACTGATTAGATGAGTTTTTCCTTGTAAGATCCAAATACTTCATTAATTATAATTTTATTTAGTTGTAACTCTGGAAGTAATAAAAATAAGTACCACTTACTATACATCGTTGAAAAGCTCCCAATGAGGGCTTACTTCTGCAGTTCAATATCCCCCAGAAAAAGTCCAATATCCCCCAAAAAATTTGGATTTTGGACTTTTCCTGACATTTGGTGTAAAGTATCTGACAACATATTTAACAAAATAAATAAGTTTAAAAATGTTACCACTGAAAATTCTGAAATGGCAGCCATCAAATATTTAAATAATAATTAAAAGCTCCGTACATATTAGTTTTATCGAATTATGTTTACAATGGTAACCTTTTTATTCATTTTATTGTAAACAAAATCGCACCATATTTGTTCGTATCGATTGATAAACAACAGGTGAGATATTCTGAAATTTTTAAAGTGGATCGTAAAAGTTATGCCGGCCTCCGTAGCGCGAGTGGTAGTGTCTCGGCCTTTTATCTTGAGGTCCCGTGTTCGAATCCCGGTCAGGCATGGCATTTTCACACACGCTACACATCATTCATCTTCATCCTCTAATGTTATACATAACGGTGATTCCGGAGGTTAAAAAAAAAAAAGTTGGCTATCTGATAATTTTATGATTATTTTCACTTCCTTCACTAACAGAATTAAAAATAATTAATAACAATTTCCATTATTAATAATAGCAGTACAGTTTTTTATTTTTTTTTCTAACCTCCTTTATATATATATATTAATATTTGACTTCTATTCATCAAAGAATATTACACTGGCAAAATATTACACTGATTAAGTGATCAGTCTAAAATCCTGACAGTAGTTCTTCATATTCGCATATAAATTGTTTACAGGTTTATGACATAGCTACATGATTATGATGGAGGCACATGATTCCATCCCTTTAAAATCATCCGAAAAATAACACAAGCCGATAGACTTATTTTAATTTTTATAAACTTTTTCAGTGCTGATCCTATTTGGAAAAATACTCTTCTATTTTTACTTACTTTTACGAAGTAAAGGAAGTATTGTGATCGGGAAAAATTTCGGTTTTCGATTTCAACGGAAATATCCATTTTGACCATCCCTGACTCCATTTTGATTAGTTTCGGCGTGACGTCTGTATACTTACACAATTATGTGTTCCGCATAACTTAAACCCGATTAGCCGTAGGATGTTCAAATTTTGGATTTAGAACTGTTGTAACATCTAGTTGTGCTCCTCCCCTTTTGATTGCAGTCAACTGGTATGTCCCACAAACCCAAAAATTGGATTTTGGGCTTTTTATAAACTGCAGTAATAAGCCCACATTGAGGGCTTTACAATGATATATCATAAGGGGTTTTTCATTTTTTCCTGATTTATAGCCAAATAAAATTTTAATTAATGAAATATTTGGATCTTACAAGGGGCACATCGGCTCGAATCCCACTGCATCTCCTTTTCTTTTAACTTTTTTTAAAATTTAAATATATTGATTTATAAATAATTACTAACTCTGATCATAAAAAATGATTTACAATAAATAATTCAATAATAATAAAGAAGAAGAAAAAATATGAAGAAAATGAAAAGTTATTAGTGAAATAGAATTTTATGTACTTTTCATTTTAATTTAAAAACTTTTACAATTAGAGGTTAATTATTATTAATAAATCAATATATTTAAAAAAAAAATTTATGTACATTAATTCGGATCGTAACGATGTGTACATGGTTACAGGTCCGACACTTTCTCACTTATACCGTATATTTACTTGAACGACATGAAACAAATGTAATATATGAACTAATATAAAATACTGATTGGACAATACGAAAAAAAAATGTGTTGCTATCTGGCGTCCACCACACTGCAATTAAAGAATTGCTTGCTTTATTGAAGAATTGGAGGATCGCATCTCACTTTTAAATGAAATAAGTTTAAATGAAGTGCAGCAAAAATAGCGTATCGTACAAGGAGGAAGTTATGTGATGTTCACATCAGATTTTTTATTATTATACTCCTGATTTCAAGTCAATCATTTTGATATAAATTTACAAGACTTCCTAAATTTACCGATAGTTTCAACTTCTGAGTTAATTCACAGAAGTCTTGTTGTAAAAAAACGATTTTTAAAAGGAATAATCCGTGATGCGTTTTCTTCGCAACATCGTATGAATCACTCACTGCAGAAATCACATGTAGTTCTATTGATTTTTTGATCTATAGATTAATTACATTTATGATACAATGTAAATATTATATTGTCTATATGTTGGTATGAACAACAAAATTAATATTAACATATTTACATTGAATTTTTTTATTTATAATTAACAGAAAAAATTACTTGTACTTAAATAAAATTGTTATTTTTTTGAGCTGTAGTAGTTAAAAGAATTGATCTATTTTATAGTACTCGGTACAAATCTATTTTATCTTCAAAGTAATAGTGTACCCAAATGTTTAAAGAAAATAAAAATAAATTTTAAACTTAAAATTACACGGAGATAGTTACTCGTATATAGTTACTCGGAGTTACACGGAGATCTACTCGTTAGAAGTAAAACCAAAAAAAAAAATACTTTGCTTATTTATACAAATCTCAATTAAAATAAAAAAAATTAATTTCGTTTAATTAACGTTTTGATAAAGCAGCGTGCAAAATTAAAAAGTTAGTGGAACTAATTGTTAACAAACATCTTATGGTTATTTTAATTAGTAGGTCACTATCGGAGTGTCAACTGTAACTACAAGTTCTGAAACGGGTTGTCTCCTCCACTATCAAAGTAAAGGAGAAACCTGGAAGCCTTGACCAATAACAACAACAAAAACAAACAACACCATCAAAGACTAGTTCTTGTCATTGAATTTTATTGAAACTCAACGACAAATTCATTTATCATTATGTCAAACAAATATTTTTGTTTTACTGCCAAACCGCTAATAATGAACTTTAAGAATTTATTTACATTCGACCTTTATGATGCTTTATTATATCTTTTTAAAATAATGACAACATATTTTGATAGAGGAGTTAAAAATTGATGTATTACCGAATATAATATTATATAATTTTCTAGCCTGATACTTTGCCGGCCTCCATGGCGCGAGTGGTAGCGTCTCGGCCTTTCATCCGGAGGTCCCGGGTTTGAGTCTCGGTCAGGCATGGCACTTTTCACACACGCTTCAATTCTTTCATCTCATCCTCTGAAGATATACCTTAACGGGGGTTCCGGAGGTTAAAAAAAAAACAAAAAAAAAGCTTGATACTTTAAATAAAATTTCAGTATTTATAGTAAAGACTGAAAATTAATAATGTAATTTTAAATTAACAGAATCACCAAGTTTATTTTTAAATCTTATAAAATTACATACTAACAAAACTATTATAACTATTAAACTTTTACTTTACCATGCTAAAATTTTGTACCTATATGACACAGCCTAACCTCAAACTGACAAACTAAAATATACTGGGGGGGTCTGTATAGAAACTGAAATAAAAATGTTATCACAATACATAAAACTTTGGACGCTAGGTGTAAATTCGTTGATTAAGCGATTTTAAAAATTTCCTCTATCTAAAATTCCAGGTTTATATATCCGTTTTAGAATCTTTTTGATACACGACAGACAAATGTATTATTGTTCAAAACCAACCTTTATATCTTAAAGTAAAAAATTATAAATTTACTTATATAGTCAACTGAAACTATTAAGAAATAAAAACAGTGGTATGTAATGTAAAAACACTACTTGTAAGATATACTTATGAAAAAAAAAAAATTCTTTTAATTCAAAGATGAATTTTACAGTTTATAACCATTTTTTAAGGATAAACAAAATTGTAAGCTCAACCTATTAATTATTGTCCTAGATTCAGCTTACCTACAAATCAATCCTGTACGAATTGAAATAAATATATCACAAAGCATGTATGTATAATTAAAAAAATATATATAATTATCAAAATTAATTAATACTTATCGCCGTTAGAGTACTTTCCTGAAGACAACGATCTTACTTTCCTCAAAGCCTTTTAAAACCACTTTTAATTGTACTTTATCAGATTTATTTGTAATTACGGTTGTTAATAAAGTCTAATAAAGATTAAATATTAGAAATATAAATCTACTCATTAAATGTTTATATAAGTCTAAAAAAAAACTTCATTCACGAACTCGTAACATTAATTTTATCAAAGAATTTAAAGACGTAGTCAAATATTAGGAAAATTGCTAAAAACAACAACAAATAATAAAAAATTAATCTTATAATGATTTTTAATTCTAATCATTTAGATAACGAATTTGCAATCATTTGGCTGCGTTTCAAAAATGAGTAGATACAACAGTTTAAACAAAACTAATTAATTTAAGTTCTAGGCTGAAAGCGCGGTATAAAATACACGCACGACTTACTGTGTATTTTCACTCAATCTTATCTCTTTTCTCTATTATTAAAATGGAAAGAAAATTATAAATTAAGTAATGATCGAAGTTGTCAGTTTTTTTTCAGCCTAAATTATTTTACTAGCCTACTTAATTTACTAAAAAAAAAGTAAACAAATAAAAAACTTTCATATATGTTGTATTTTTTAAGTGAACAGAGATTTTTCTGTTAATAGTCGTAATTAGGTTTCGGCCTCCGTCTATGACTGACTGACTGACCTAATAACACATATCTGTATTTCTATTGGACTGTTGATGTTGATTATTCAATAAATAAACAAGATCTTTTGTTATTTTTTAACAATAGCTATACCTGCAGGAATTCCGTAGTTTTTGGTATACTACATTATAGAACAGCAGAGATGTTAATTTATGCAGTAGGTTATAATAATTCCATTTGACTTATAACGTCCCAAAAATGTCATCCGGGATCCTATTTAATACAAAAAAAGGAGATACCTAAAGATATCATAAAAAAATTTTAATATACATTAATCATTTTTAGAGTTTTAATGAAATATCATCACGAAATGTTGAAATGATAATCATAATTCTCACGTTTTGAATATAATATTATCTTTATTATTATAATAACACTGTTTACATGAAACAGCCGTAGAAACATGTAAAATAACAGTAAATTCTGCTACTGGCATGTTTTATTTCACTTTACGTTTAGTGACAGTATTATAAATACATACATTTTTTTTTTATTTGGAATTTAAAATCAACAAAACTAGTTTTCAATATCGTGTAATTATTATTATTATTTTTAAACAAACTTCAACAAAGGAAGTACTCAACTCAACCTACATGAATTTTTTTCAATATCTGTTCTAACAACTTTAACAATCGATTACGATGATTAATATTTTATTTAATAAAGGAAATTTCGTAGGTGTACTTGTAGGTAGTATTTGCAAGATAACTCTAATGAAGGATATTTTAAACGAAAGATTACACGATGATGTATTTACAAAAAGAATATAGTTTTATTTATTTATTTATTTTTTATTAGTTTTTCTGCGTTATCGTAACTTGGAATTCATTCTGTTATTAAAAGTATTTTTATGCGAAAAATTTCAAGAACATTGGTTCAAAAAATATTAATATAAAAACTAATTACAATAATATACATACATTCTAGACAGCTTAGACCTTAGATACATTTTTTTTCATTAAACCTCCAGACCACCGTTAAGTATTATCCTGCATTAAAAGAAGAAATGAATGATTTGTAGCGTGCGTAAAATACTATGCCTAATCGCGATTCGAACTCGGGACCTCCAGATGAAAGGCCGAGACGCTACCACTCGCGCCACGGAGGCCGGCAGACCTTACATACATTAGGTATGTTATATTACTTCATGTTTTTATTTTTATTTCCTTTTACAAAGTGCAAGGAAGTATTGCAATCATAAAAAATTTCGGTTTACAGATTTCAACCGAAACATTAATTTCGACCATTCCTGAATCCATTTTGACTACTTTCGGCGTGACGTCTGTACGTACCTACGTACATATCTCGCATAACTAAAAAAAGATTAGCCGAAGAATGTTGAAATTTTGGATTTAGGACTGTTTTAACATAAATTGTGTTTCTCCCCTTTTGATTGCAAATGACTGAACCAAAATTCAACGTTTTTGGATTTTGGGATTTTTTTAACTGCACTAATAAGCCCTAATTGAGAGCTTTTCAACGATATATCATAAGTGATATTTCTATTGGTTCCAGAGTTATGGGCCTGTCTTTCTCTTTTTCTGTTTAGCCTCTGGAACCACCGCTTTTTCCCATTTTTTTTAATAATTTAAATATATTGATATATTAATAATTATTAACATCTGATTGTAAAAAAAAAAAATAATATAAATAATAACTCAATTATAACAATATAAAAAAGAAAAAATATCAGAAGTTATTAATGATTAAATTTTATGTACTTTTCATTAAAAAAAATTATGTTATTTAATAGGCGTACAAGCAAGTCTGCGGTGCCTACATTAATTTTTTTTAATATTTATGGTTTAGTAACGGTTTTTAGTATGATTTTTGTTAGGCCTATTTATATATTTTTTTAAATTAAAAGGTGAAAAATAAACTTTAAAATATCCACAGAATTCTTCTCTAAATCTGATATTTTAATTCACTGCAAAAGTACGAATAAGGAAGTTGTTATTGGTAGTTCACTTTTTAATTTGGCACCGACATCGCGAAGTTAAAATTTAAACTATAAATTACTGCTAGTTTTTTATTTCCAACATATTTTTTTCTAAATCGCTTATTTAATAAATAAGTAAATAAATATATCTATTTAAATTTATTAAATTCGCAGAAAGTATGTTTAAAATTTAAATTTTCTTAGGATAACATGAATTAAACAAATTATTTTGCTATGCTGAATGAGTAATTAGTTTCCTAATAAAAATATTATAGATGGGGACACAGATATGAAACAAATTTGAATTTTAAGTCAAAAGTCATAAACAAAAAATCAGAATGATAATAATATTCAACAGTGAAATATTTCAAGGAAAACGATTTGGGAATCCCAATATTTTTTCGCTGTTCTTTTCCGTCGGTAAGATTAGTATAATAAAGCCCATTCAGATATTTATTTCTTATTTAAACTTCCTGGGATCATGTATCCTCACTGGCTATATATATACTGGGATCATGTCTCCTCACTGGCTACATATACATGACATTATAAGCTGGAAAAATCTCTTGATCATTTAAAACATTATTTTTCTTACAAATCATAGTATTTTTACAAGATTTTGGTAACTTGATGTTTTATTTACATATTTTTTCAAACTAATTCTTTTATTTTTTTTTTACCAATCACTATGGTAAATAAAAAAATAGAAAATGAGACGCTTGATCTGTTATTTTCTTCGTTAACTTCTTTATACTTAGTTCGTGTTATCATTATAGAAATTCATTAGAAATGTGATTAGTAACGTCCAGATGAATTTTTTACATTAAGCTTTAAAGGATTAAATAATGGTATGCAGTATCCCATTTTCCCTATACATAGATTTTCTGACTATAACATTTTTTTTTGAGATCGACAGATCATTTTCTCTTTAATCAATTTTTTTTAATCTGCTAAGACGTTTTCTTCTGATACAGTTTTTGGATTAACAAGTAGTTATTGGTAATTAACTTTTTAATTAACCCGACAACGCGAAGTTAAAATTAGTATAAGTATCAATTAATAGTATTTTATTATTTGTAATGTTTTTTTTTCTAAATTGCTTATTCATTAAATAAGTAAATAAATAAAAGTATATGTATACAGATTTATTAAATTTGCAGAAAATATGATATTTATATAATTTTCTATAAAAT
>JAAAKQ030266217.1:0-10683 GCA_010016005.3 Zanna intricata | reverse complement strand
ATCAATTGTCTGGTTTTATTATAGGTTTCATTAAATATGTATTAGATTACATTTTACTTTCATTACATTCTAATAGCTTTTGAAGAATTTTTGAGTGAATAGAAAATTAAATCTCTACTAGAGTAGAACTACTGATGAATAACAGTAAATGCCCTTTTTTTTTTAATTAACTTAGAAATTGTAATAAATTATATTATTAGTTATATATTTTTATCTTTCTTAATAGTTTCTGTAAATTATTTGGAATAATTTACTGTAATAAAACTGCATTTTTAATTAAGCTAATTACTATAACTATTAATTTAATCATTGATCGATCGTAAATTATTGATCCGTAAATCAATAATTTACTGTAAAAAATTATTGTTTTTTTATGATTATTTAATAATAGTTGTTCTTATCTTGTGCCGCACATTGACCTCTTTCTATACAATACAAAATTTTCAAAGCACTAAAACTATTATCTACGAAGTATTAAAAAAAAGCTGACAACGCAGTTGTACGACTTCTCGTCTCGCGGATTTTTTCTGATGCACGGCTTACACATTCAACCTAATTTAAAATATTTATCATTTTATTTAAATATAATATTTTTTGTTTATTTAATCCAATAGTTCTAAAGCGTGCACGCATACCGTATTTCATTCGCACGGATGTGGCTGTACAACGACCAGTTTAAACACATTTTTACACTAAATATTATTAATTTATTTAATTCTACCGCTCATCGATGACATTAGAATACAGAAATAATGTATCATCTGTACATGTGTACTACACTAGCACTTCTTTTGGTGAGAGGGGGTACTAATGACGTACTACACCACCTTAGCCACTAGTTTATTTAGATTATTTTTTTTGGGATGGGATTGCGATTCTGCAAAATTTTTTTGCAAATATTGTTATTTATTCATTTTTAACAAGTGCCTAAGAAAAATATGACCTTAATTAGGTAAAATATCGAGATACTGAAGGTGACCTTGATCTACAGCTTCACCCTCTTAACCTTTTAAGTTGAAACTTTAATGGCATCAATCCCCCATATATAGAAGTAATCTGAATGACCAACTTTTATTAAAATCGATCGAGTATTTTTGGATATATAAGATGTTAAATACCGAATACAAACGTATATGCGAACATCTCCACCCGGTTTTTGTGTTTTTTGATTTCATTAGGTATCAGAATGTAAAGATCCGGTGAAAACCGGATAGCTATAGCTCTGCTATAGGGCTAGGCGGGAAAGTAATAACGAGATTTTTTTTTAATTCTCCGCGTGCAAATTAAGTCTCTTTGACTTAACTCGTTTTTTCATAAAGGGTTCGTAAAGGTGTATGCACTTTAGCTACCATAGTTGCTATATTTTTTATCCCACCGGGCTGGTCTAGTAGTTTCAGTAGTAACGAATTTTAATGGTCTCACATCTCATCACCCTTCCCGTTTTCTTTTCTTGTTGTTTTGTATCCATGGTTTATGTTTGTTGTTCTCGTATTCTTTGTTACTGCGTATTGAATCCAACTCTTTATCTTTTGGGTAGGTAGTAGATTTTGTTTCCTTATTTTTGTTATTCAGTCTTGTCTGAGACTTAGTTCAGATGTGATTTGTTTTCTTTTCTTGAGGGTTCTTAATGATATTAATATAACTACGGGCATATCACACATGGCATTCGCATCGGTGGCATCCTGACTGAGGCAAAAATAAGGCTAAGAAGTGCCTTTTGCCGAAATTTTGAAGATGACCTCCAGTGAAGCCCATAAGGGCTAGGTACGGACGGAGTGGCGTGTTGACCGAAACTGGCACATGGAGGGTGTCCTCCCCTATGGTATTAGGATAGTCTAGTGGGTAACTCATCATCGTAAATCAGCTGATTTCGAAGTCGAGAGTTCTAAGGTTCAAATTCTAGGTAAGGAAATTACATTTATACTCATTTGAATACTAGATCGTGGACGCCGGTGTTCTTTGGTGGTTGGGTTTCAATTAACCCCACATCTTAGGAATAGTCAACCTGAAACTGTACAAGACTACTTTTCAATTACATTCATACGTATTATCCTCATTCATCCTGAGAAGTAATACCTTACGGTGGTTCCGGAGGCTAAACAGAAAAAGAAAGAAGTTAATGTACTTTGCAATTTAGTTTTTTTTTCAGGTCTCTATAAAGCCTGAATACATTAATTGTTATCAGTGTTATTTTTACAACCATGAAGGTAAAAAAATATTGCGAGGATCCGGGGGTAGACTCCTTGGTATGACGGGGATGGCAAGCGAAGTCCTGCCAGTAGTTCCCGTGTCCCCTTGGTCGGTTCTGGGGCTCACTTGGACCCGGAATGTCCAGACGACTACTTCCCCTGTGTAGACGATGGTCAGGCGAGCAACGAGAGCCCGACCACCTAGATGTACATTATATTAATGTTTCTTATTTTCAAAAAAAAAAATAAAACCACCGAAATTAGTCCTGTATAATACATCATTTTGAAATTAATATTAGTTTTGATATTAGATAGTACCTTTTATCTCGTAACAAATAATCAAGTTTTACAATGTCATATATGCAGTTAAAGCAAAATTACCTTTTTCTATTAATTTAATTCATTTATGATAAAATTAATAATTCTTTTAAAAAACAAACAAAAGTTTAATACCCGGTTCCACTGGAGTATCAGTAATATGAACATAACGATGTAACCATTACATCTACAACAAATTATTTCTGTTGCCATTGTCACAGAAATATAACCGCTTATAAAGTTATAATCAATTAATAAAACAATTATATAACTATTCTGATAAAAGTGTTACATTTTAATAGTAAATATGAAATTGAATCTGATATATCACTTTTCCACGACTGAAGTCGTCTCTCTTAATTATGATTCTTGGATCTTTCTTCATGTTTAACGAATCTAAGCAACTGATCTGAAAGATTTTAATGCTTTTATTAAACACTAAAGAAAGATACATCTGCAGGCGGTTATATAGATTAATATATCTAATGAAGTATTATGTAGATACATGTTTTTGACAATCAAATATCTGTAATCTTTTCCCTTGGAACAATGTATTGAAAGTTTATAATTGACTTGAAGGAGAGAAAGCACAGCAGAAATTTTATCTCTTTTTTATAAATATATTTTTTTGTTACTCTATAACAGCTGCCAATTGATGATAAGTGAATTTTTTGTAGCGAATAAAAAAATATCGCCATTCGTGACCGGGATTCAAACACAAAACTTCTAGATGAAAGTGAGAGATGCTACCGCTCCGTTACAGAGATCGGCTATAATTTGTTACTTAAATATTTTCAGTATTGGTATTAATAAGATAATTTTTTTTAGACTTTTAATAAATCTTTTTCTTTATTTCATTGTAGTTCTGCCATTACTATCGTATGTGCGCCTCCTCTATAATATGCGGTGAATAATATAATCGTTTAAAATTCACTTACTAAAAACAAAAATTTTTAACTATGTAAACGTTTCCATAGAAATACACTTGTTATAATTAATAATTGCTTTTACAATCTCTTCTTCTCCTATATAAGGATTTAACATTTGCCTCTTCCGGTTTCGATTATAATATTTTTGATCTTTTTCTTTTAGTTATTTTTTCGTTTGTTCCTTGTAGTCTTATTAATCTCTGATTTATCTTTCTTTAGAAAAAATATGTGAGGATTGGTAAAAAAATGATTGCTTCCATTGTAGATTTTCAAGAAAATTTTTATTAAGCTAACATACTACAGTAACATATTAGCGTAATTATTCATTAGTTTTACAATTACATTGATATGGTTTTAAAATTATAAACCATTCTTTATACCTTTTAACCACGGCTTTATACCGTTTCAGTTCAAAATTTATTGTTTTTAATATACCTTCTTCAGAAATCAGTTATTTTAATCAATATGAAATAATGAACTGTTAATCGATCAACGCATCGAAATAAGTTCCAGTGATAGTTTGATTTGTGTCTAAAGGTATATTAACTAGAACGTTAGCTTAAATCTTACATTAAGAAATTTTTCTGAGGTTTAATTATACAATAGGGCCGATATTAAAAACCAAATTTTGCCTATTACTACGTGGAATATTTAAATCTAGGCCGTATTTAAGGTATATTATATTCTCGTATGCGTGAGGAGATTTTAAAGGAATAGTAGAAAGGATTGGAATAATGTGGTATCGGAAGGCCAGAGAATTTGCCCTGCAGGTCGCTCTGCTTTATCAAAGGTAGAAGTTTCGTGCCCGGGGAATTGAGAAATTGTGCAGCAGCAAGCGTCGATCGGTTTGTGTTACCGGGTGGTTGAGAGGAATGGTAAAGAAGAGTCGGTGGGAGGTGAGAGAAAACTTCTCTTCTCTTGGTATCTGCTCTCGTCTATCTACTTACATTACTAGCTTCAATACTCATCCCCCCCTCCAACTATGATTCTTTCAATCGCTTGAGTTCTTCTTTCTATTTCTTATCATTTTATCATTCATTCTTATTTTATTCTCACATTCTTTCATTCAACGTCATTCGTTTAATGCGTTTGACTTCTCTTTTTTTGTCATTAGAGAATTGTATCTTAACTTCACACGAACTGGAAAAAAAAACCCGCAGGGAATAATTCTTTATTTAAAATTAATGTGCGTGAAAAAAGACTTCGGGGAAAAAAAAGATTACTAAACTAATTTGTACATTGTCATTATCCTGTTCAAGTTATCTCAGTGAAATAATGTCACTGAAAATAAAGAACCACCATATTAGAATTTAAACAGAGTTAAAACTCATTAATCACTTAACGGTCTGCTTTTGTTCATGTAATAGTTGTCACAGATAACATATAAAATAATAAAAAGTCTTTACATAAAGCATTTATTAATAATAATAATGTTTATTTTCAATATTCCGTTTTAAAGTACATTATTTATAACAAAAAAAGTAATTACAATTTGTGATAAGTACATATTTTATAGTTTAATTTAAAAAATCGTCAGCTGGAAAGTTGGAGTAGTAAGATAAGATAAAGTAATACTATCAATGAAACAAGAACACTACTTTGTAATCTTAATAGAATAATAAACAGGAAAGTAAAATATATTAGTAAATACAAAAATAATAAGATTACTTTTCTAGTACTATTATGTTACAGTTACCTTCGTAAAAAACAATCCCTTTAATAAAAAAAAGATCAAATTCATTTTAAAGAGTATTGTACGATTTTCGAAACGAAATTACACAAAATAGAATAAATTTAAAAAAAAGTAGCTTGATCTGTTCTTGTTAAGATAAATATACTTAACAGATATTCACATTTAAGATTCATTTATAGACTCATTACTTTAACACAGAATAAAGAATTAAGAAATTACTTTTATTTTTAATTTACAATTTACCAATCATATTTACTATATAAATTCAAGTCCATTCACCTTAACTTAAAACAAACGGAACTCAGATAGAAATTAATCGTTATTTAATATTTTATAAGATTATTTCTATTTTAAGAATTACATATGTTTCATTTGAAAAATAATCAATTTAAATTATTTTAATCTATTGTTATTGGTGTTACTTCGATCTATTTTCAGTCAATTTTTCTGTTGTATATAATTATCATAAATTGTTTTCTACGCTTTTCTTCATCTGTTTTTTTAGCTTAATGTAACTCCCATCTTCAAATTAATTGTCACTTTGTTTCTTAAATACATTGTTACAAAATGTCTAAAACATGAAAAATATAGAATAAAATATGCTTCAGTTTCATTTAATTTTTTTTTTTAATTTACTATTTTTAAAATGAGTTTTGATATTCTATTCAAATTAATTGAACCTTTTCTACAAATTTTGTCGCGGTCTTCGCGATTCGACAAAGATATTGAGGGACTATAAAACGTAAACATTTCTTACAAATATAATTTAATTCCCTAAAGCAGTGTTTCTCAACATGTGGGGCACACCACCTTAGGGAGCGTGATAACACAAAAGGGGGGGGGGGTGCGAACATATCGAAAAGAAAATATTATTAAAAAAAATCTATTAATTTACTGAAAGCAAACCAAAACAAAATATATTCTGACATAATATAATAAAATACACATTTACAATGATGTAATACACTTTGTAAGTAGGATTTTATTATTACTGCACAATGTATTTAATTAACTTTTCAGTACTAAATTAAAAACAAGTTTAGTAATTATTAGTGACTCCCTAGGGCCTGTCTTGCAAAGCAAAGATTTTCAAAAGAACGTTCAGTATTAGAAATAGAAACTATTAAATCGACTCAGTAACATTAGAGTTCGTTTTCGGTATTTAGCTGAGATCTATATGTTGTTTTCAAAGCAACAACCGCAGAAAATCTGGTTTCGCAAAGGTAGAATATTGAAAATGGTAATAGTGTACGAAATGCTCTTGTTTTCAATGCAGAAATCATCATCCAACTCTACGCAAAATTCAACGATTGATTTACTTTTACTAAACTGTCTTTTGATTTCGTCTTTTGCCGTGAAGTCAATGAAGATTTCTTCTTCGGCAGTTGAGAGCCCTTCGGGAGTATTTTGAAATGGATCCCTAACCCACTAGAGTAACTTGTTATAAAGTGTTATCAGCAAGAAAATCCTTTTTTCAATTTGTTGGCAGCATGGCTAAATGATTTTCAGCGGTTACAAAAACAACTTTCACATGTTGTTCTTCTGCTTTGTAAGTTTTAATACATTCATCCACATTTGAAAACATTTCTCGATTTTTTTTTGCTTTAAATTTCTGCTCCACAGTTCCAATTTTCTACAAAAAGCATTAACTTTATCATTTGTATCCAACATATGTATATTTGGTCCTTCGAATTAAAGATTCAAGGTACTTAACTTCTCGAATATATCGACCAAGTAGCTCAATTCCATCATAAATAAAACATCTCGAAACTTCTCTGCTTCTGGTCGGTTTTCCTATTCTAGAAAAAGACGATTTCATCTTTAACTCATAAATACGTTGCGAAAATATCCCACGTGATAACCATCTTGCCTCGCAATAAAATAGTAACGCTGAATGTACTGTACCTACGTCTTTACAAAATGCAAAAAAGATTCTTGATTTTAGAGTTCTCATTTTTGTATAATTTACTACGGTTACAACCTCATTAGCACAATATTCGTATCAAGATTCATTTCTTTGGAAGCCAGAGCATCTCTGTGGCTCATACCTTATGTCCAGGCACATTGTGGAGATTTTTGTTCACAAGTGCTTGTATACTTTGGAATCTTCCAGACATTGAACGAGTATCATCGGTTCACATTCCGACTCAATTTTTCCACTCTATGTTTGTCTCGTATATAAAACCATTAGATAGAAAATAAAGTGAGTGCTGTTGCTTTGAGTTCTATTGGTTTGCAGAAAAGTAGTTCTTCTGCTTCTGACATACCGCCACAAAATCGAATATAGGCAATCAAATGAGCATCTATATTGTTATTTGTTGTCTCATCAAAGTAAATTGGAAACAATTTGTCACGAAACTTCTCAAAAAACTGAGGCTGATCTTCAGCTATAATTCGACGGGCATGAGCATCATTTAATAGAGATATGGACTAAGATTTTTTGGTAATATTATCTCCAAACATAGTTTCTACAATCTCCATTGCAGCTGGCAAAATAAGCTCTTCTCAATGGTGTAAGGCTTTTTACATCTGGCTTTTTATATGAAACTTTGTAATAGAAAAGAAAAAGCTTTTTTATTCAGAGACAAAGTTTTTTTTAAATGACGTTTGCTTTTTATGTGATTTTAATTTTAATTCCAAGAATTCTTGGGGGTTTGTTAACGTCCTCATTATGAAGCGTTTCCAAATGTCGTTTAACTTTATTAGGTTTCATGGTGTCTACAGCCAAAACTTTTGAGCAAGTGACACACTCGGATCTTTCTTGTTTATTTTTCATGAACAAGAAAGAACTTACTTCAGTACTGGTAAACTCAAAATTTAAGTATTCTTGAGAATATTTTCTTGATTTTATTACGCCTACATAAAATTTTATTTATGATTCTGTATAACTTTACTGCCGTGAATATTTAATACCGTGAATTGCAATTACATACAAATTACAACATACATTCACTTACAAATACAACATACAAATTACATTCACGATAGAAGGATTGACTCAACTAAGACTTGCTGGAATTAAACGAATTTCAGCATTTATACACGTTTGCGCAGACGGTGGTGCAGTCGTTTCAGAATGTTCGAGACAAATTGGAACTGCTTACGAAGCCACGAGCATGTCCGATATTGTGGACGTAACACAGAGAGCAATAAAGAGGTATCGTTCCTGGTTTTGTCAATGCAGCGGATCAGTATTGCCAAATATCAATAAATTTACTTATTCTTGGTAACTTTTAAGATTTGTAATTAAGATCGTAGTGTGCTTTAATAGCGTCAAAAATAAATTTATAAAAAATAATTAATAATTAATCTTCAACGAACTTAAAATGAAGGAAGATTTCAATCCAACAAAAAAAAAAAATATTAAAAAATTATATGTAAAAAAAGAGCTTAAACATATTATTATTGTTATTGTATGAGAGGGAGGACATGATGAAAATTACGACTGAAAGTTGGATCGAAAATACTGAAAGATTGAAAAACGCTGCTCTAAAGTCAGAATAAATTTCTAAATAATAAATTTTAAAAATAATAAGAATGATAATAATAATCCCGATCTTCGTGGCAGAGGGAGCGTCTCTGCCTTTCATCCGGAGGTCCCGGGTATGAATCCCCCGGTTAAGTAAGACATTTTTCATAGGCTACAAATTTCCATTTGGCTAATGACCACAGCAGTTGAGCCCGTAATCCCATAAAAAAAAAATTATTATAATAATAATGACAATACACGTATATACAAATACAAAATAGTAATTGAAATAAAAATAACAAGAATGTTTAATGACAGTTCAATAATAAAAACTATAATGCGGTCTAATTTACTAAAAGTTGGACCGACAGTAATTAACACTGCATTTACTAATATTTTTTAGTTTAAATATATTGATTTACTATTAATTATTAACGTCTGATTGTAGAAAACTTTTTAGGATAAATAATAATTCAATAATAACAGTAAAAAAACAAAAAAAATATCTAAAAATATCATAAAATTTTATGTACTTTTCATTTTTTTTAAATGTGTATATGTAATTTAATAGGCGTACTAGGAAATCATATGATTTCTAAATGAAATTTTTTATATTTAGTATTTTTATGAATTCAACTTAACATTGTTTCATCTGTTAATAATTAAAACAATTGCTATGGACTTGAATCCGATCTTTTATTTATCTTTTAATTAATTTTTTTAATTGATTTATCTCTTTTATATAATATAAAATATATTATATTATTACGACTGTAGCGTAGTGTATTAGTATAGTTCACTGATACTTTTTTTTCTCTCTAGATCTACATAAGTTAATTGATAGGCTACTTCAATTTTATTGATTCTAAACCTGAAGGCTTCGTTTTCAGAGAAATTGACTTTAATTATATTCCATAGGTACATGAATTTTTAGGTTTTGTTCATTTTCCCTTATCCAGTTATTAGTTTTTCGAGAGCTGATTTGATGTTCGTCGTGAATTCTGTTTTCTCGAAGGAGGTCTGGAGTCCTGTCTTGTTGTTTATTTATATATATATATATATATTTATTTATTTATTTATTTTTACGTTTTAATTTACAACTATATGAAAATATAAAATTATTAAAGATAAAAGATTTGAATCGATGAGATGTGAAATGAAATGAAAACTGCACTCAAAAGTATGATTCCCACAGGAAAAAATATAAACATTATAAGCTTAGTTTGACATTTAATTTAATTATAAAATATCTCTGTAACATTTCCTTCTTAATCATCTCAAGAGGTTACTTTGAAGAGAGTGAAGCATGTATATAAATCGCATATACGGTGGTTGTCAGAAAGCTTTTGTTTGAACAGTAGAGAGATGCACATTGACGTAAGGGATTTTAGGTATTTATGAAGCGTTTAATTAGTAACATTTCAAGGCGCCCATATTGACACCACAAAATGTAAACATCTAGTGAATGTACAAAAACAGCTCCTCTTAATATAAAGCAGACAGTTTCGTATGCAGTTAAAACTGGAATTAACAGTGAACAAGAAAATTTTACCGTCCAGTTTAGATTTATTTTGGCTTACCCAATCTTCTGTAATAGCTTAACTACAACGCTTTCAGTCAAAATGCTTGTGGATTATAGCTGAATCTATCTCGAATAACTTAGTGGTATTTAAAACAACTCTCTCACTGATACTTATAAAAACATACCTGTTATTTAAATATTATTTATCTTTGGATTCCATTTTCTGATTTTACGATAATTATCCCGTAATGAGATTGTGTGTTCATAAAATCTTATTTTTATTTTATTTTACTTCGCATAGCATAATTTCTCAAAAATGAAATTTAATAATCAGCAATCTAATTTAACCTTACAATTTATTGTTTTAAATTTATCTAGAATATTGCTCTCATATAAATTCTTGAACATTTCATGAATCTCTTTAAACAATTTCGTGATTTGTTTTATGTTATTCAGCTATTCTGTTTGAGAAACAATGTTTTTAATTTTATTCCGGAATATTTTATCCAAAAAACGTTATCGTAAAAGACAATTGGAAGGATTATTTTTCATGTATATATGTT
>JAAAKQ030266206.1:0-10683 GCA_010016005.3 Zanna intricata | reverse complement strand
CCAGATACCGGTTAGCAGACGCTATGACGGCGCGGGGCAGGCTCAGTCCGGTTACTTATTATACAGACCCTGTATACGAGGAAACACATCTTGTTCGAGCGCTTGAACATTTTACAACGGTACAATAATGAGGTTTGATCACATTGTTACCGGAGATGAAACCTGAATTTCTTATTCGAATGTTAAGATAATGAAGCAGTCATCACCTCCTGACCGAAAAAGTACAAACAAGAACGACCGAACGCCCTTCTTTTAGTTTCTTCGGTTAAGAAACTTATGACATCTTACGCTAAATAGTTATTCGTGTTAATATATGTGAGTAAAATCGATCAATACTTGTCAAATTACGAGTATTACAGAAAATAAAACCTTTTTGATCGGTTTTGTAGAATCGATCGGTATCACCTTGTGATTAACAGCTTTTCTTCAAAATGATGCCTTGTTTCCAAAGTATTTCATGGCAAAGAACTATATCGTTGTGTGCAAAAATATATCGTTTCTTACTAATCCACAATTTTATTTAAAAAAAATTGTTATATTTTCACTGAGCCATTTAATAAAGAACCAATGTAAAAACAGTCGTATAATATAGTAACATGACAGCCTCTATAACTTACCGTAAAAACATATGCCAAAGTGTCAAATTTCATGTTACAGTCGAAATCAATCGACCGTTCTAGTTATCAATTAACATTAATTATTGTAATATAATAAAAGATATTATGCTATATGGGTATGTATTATCATCAGGCCGGTTTATTCCCGTTAATCATACAACGAACAATTTTACGAAGCCAAGACAGAACTGATAAGACGTACAATGAAGAGGGCTGTTACTTTTACCTTCAACACTACCGGATAACGATTTATGCTTGCGTAACTGTAGCTGCGGGTTGTTTAGATGATGCATCTGAATTTAATCATATTTATATAGATTTGTGCATAAAGGATGAATTCGGCGATCATCTGTTTGATGTTAGCTGTCTGACCTATTGTGTTTATCATATGAAACAAAGAAACATTTCGTATAAGGATATAAAAACAATTAAATGACTCAGATTTAAATATAGTTTGACTATTAACTTTGTAGGCTATGTACGATTATGGGAAAATCCTGACAGAAGTGAACACTTATTTTTATTTATAATCGATGTTTCATCTTTAGTATCGATCATTTTTCAACGTAATTGATAATATTTTATGGTTTACAACTCTGTGATGAATTTGATTATTTTATTTTCAATTTAAAATACATTACTCATTTTAATTTTATTTTCTCTCCGGTAATTAACAAGTCAACACTTGATTGCAGCAACTTTAATCTTTTTTTTTAAAAATAAACCCTTATTAATTAATTATTAATGTTTAGCGTTTGAAAAATATAAATAATTACGATTTATATAAAAGGATAAAAATTAATAATATTTATTTAATCGGCATGTCATTATCTGATGTTCTTTTTCGTTCTATTGGAAGGAATCGTGAGTTATATTCTGCTACTAACATATTAATTTAAAAACAAAAACCTTAAGCCATTACAAATAATTTTCATTAGAATGGACAATAAAGAATTTCTTTCAGATCTTTCAAAACGAATTTGCTATTTTATCAGTCTGTTCTTCATTAATAGTCTCTTCGTTAGCAATCAAACGTGGGATAACGTTAAAAATATTATTTTGAATTGATTTAAAGAATCTCATTATTGTAATCTATTTGATTTTATCAAACCTGTTTTCTCTGTAATAAATAAAAGAACTCAGATATGAGTTAAAAATAGTTAGATTCAGTGTGTCACAGTATTAAGAAATTCCAAGTGTATTTAAACAGCACTGATAGTTTTTCATAAAGAATTTTTTTAACAAAATGAAAAAGATGGGAGGAAAAATGATCAGCTATATACCCAAATTTTACCTATCTATTATTGAGTTTCACCGTTTCTTAACAATCAGTCAGAACGTATGAAGTAATTAAAGAGTGCAACATAAAAAATAAATATAGGTATAAAATAAAAATTAAAAAAAAAAATCAGGAGGTAAATATGCATTTCGCTGTTAAACGAACATTCATGTAGTAATAAAAAAAATTCATAAAATTTGATTGAAAAGTGAACGATTAATTTAGCCGGTCTCTGTGGCGCGAATGGTAGCGTCTCGGCCCTTTCATACGGAGGTTCTGGGTTCGAATCCCGGTTAGGCATGGCATTTTTCATGCGCTACATATCCCACGCACTTCAAACTTATGTGGTGATAACATCAAGTAAAAATTACCTAGGTCGATTTTTGATCAACCAAACTGAATTGGAAATGAAGTACTAAAAAACGTACAGCAGAAATTTTATTTTTCACTTAATTTACATCTGTTATTAATAAAAACGATCTATTTTGCTCTTATAAACAGAAGATTGTGCTGTATGGGCGGTCGCGCTGGAGAAGAACTTACCTATCGATTCCTTAATAATCGCACAAAAGAAATTTGTACAGGCCATTTTCTTCAAAGGATAAACGTAAATCATTTTCCTGTTTTATTAAAATAAGAATTGCGCTGTACTTTTGTGTTGTATTACGAGTGTCTTGCAAAAAAATAAAACAATACGTCCGATCGGAATAAACAGTATTAACAGATGTCTTATGCCAAGATCAATGAACCATTAAAAAACTCTTTTATTTATATAACACCAAAATTATTAAATAAACGTGTTGGAATTTATAAACCATTGTATATTCCATCAAAGTTGTTTTTTTAATTCTTGAAGGTAAAGAGAATTAGTTCAACAGCTGTTAATTTTTTTTACCATGTAATACACAGGAGACTTCAAACGTATTCAATTCTAAAAATATTACAATAATTTTTATTTTAGTGTTTAATGTTGTATTTCTTATTTACTGCATGTTTGGGTTATAAAACAAAAAAGCAATCCATAAAGACACAGCTTTCAGGGATGTAGATACGTATCAAAATACTGCAAAATCGACATTTTTACTTATGTGTATTTTATGCATGTCGGTGGCTATTCTCTTCAAAACTGAGATAATTTATAACTTAAACTGACCTTAAGTTAATATATATATGTAAATAGTGACAGTATACCGGTACAGCATCACTACCGATGTCAGAAATTATGTTAATTTTACTTGCATATTACGATTCTAGCTTAACAAACAATAATAAAAATACAAGAAAAAAACTTATCAGAACCCACTCTAAAATTGAAATTTTGTAAATCTTGTTATAATAGGATATTTTTGGCGTAGACCATTTGTATACAGATTTGTTGGAGCAAATATATGTTTGTCTATAACTTATGTGCCTACGTTCGAGAACCTCCCGGGCCAAACTTTTTAAAAAATCATTTATTTATTTTTCATCGAACCTATTTAATAAATCTCTTATTATAAAAAATCATTTATTTTTATTATCTTAATTAATCAACTCGATTATCTTTAAATGATTTCAATAAAAGGAAGAGGCTTTCGAGCCGTACGGAGTTTTTAATGCACATTCACTTAATGGAACCCATTTCGATGACTCATTTTAAATTTTATGCCGGACATTCTTCATGCGGTTTCGTTGTCGGTTTCTTCTGCGTAACTAAATACAGATGAATTGCCGGCTTCCGTGGCGCGAGTGTTAGTGTTTCGGCTTCTTATTCGGAGGTCCCGGGTTCGAATCCTGGTCAGGCATGGCATTTTCACAAACGCTACAAATCTTTCACCTTATCCTCTGAAGGTATACCTAACGGTGGTTCCGGAGGTTACAAAAAAAAAAAAACGGAAAACGTAAAAAAACGAAAACGGAAGAGTATTTAAAAATTACATGTTCTACATAGATGATCTGAAGATATTTTACATTTTATCGTCATAATTTTTGTATTATTGATTTTTTTTTTATAGAACAGTAATGTCATTATGATATTCAAAATATTTTTAATTTATGAAACTTGAAGAAAATTTCTTTGAAATTTTAAGGTAAGAAATAATACATATTCCTACATTCCAGAGAGTCTTATCTTATACTGAATGGTATGAAAAAAAACTTATAAATCTTTTAAGATGTTTCTCTCCATTGCTTTACTTCTTTTTTTTTTGTCAAGAAGGTTTTTAGCCTTTGTGTTTGTTAAGCATTGTTTTCTTTAAAATGCAATTAGAAATGTAAAATAAAATATAGTTTTAAAAAACAGATTTAAAAACAAATACAAAAAAAACAACAAAAGTAATGTTTTTTAAATTATAATTTAAATTTTGACTTTAAAAAGTTGGCATCAAATCAAGGACAAGATTTTTTTTTAATTTGGCGGTGAATAAGAAATTAGAAATTTTAAGAGAAATTAAAAAAAGGTAATTTTTATAACGTTATTATAAAGCTTTTTTTAAAGTTTGTTTTACTGATTATTTTTATCCAAATTAAACTTAATTACGGTGAAAATAGTTTTTGAATCATCAAAAAAAAGCCGGCCTCCGTGGCTGAGTGGTAGCGTCTCAGTCTTTTATCCGGAGGTCCCGGGTTTGAATCCTGGTCAGGCATGGCATTTTTGACACACGCTACAATTCATTCACCTTATCCTCTGGTGATATACGTTAACGGTGGTTCCAGAGGTTAAAAAAAGAAAAAAAAATAACAAAAGAGGTAGTAAAAAGAAATTTTTAGACGACTGGTAACTTAGTAGGGGTTAGAATTTTGATTTTCTACTAACTTTTAATTTTGCTTGTTTACTATCTTAATTCGTAAAGCTGGGACACTAAAAAAACTTACTTTAAACCATAGTGAGGGTAAAAGTAATTTAAATATCTGTTCACTGAGGATTGAATTAAATTTTATGTGATATGTATATATATGTAACGTTAATTTATTGGTGGGCATTTTTTTTTTTTAAATTCTATTGTAACTAACTGATTTCAATAGAAAAATTGACGTAATCGAACATCGGCGATGATATGTCATTCGACATCGGCTATAAGAGAAAATTCATAATAACTGACAAATGTGAAACTACTGTGGAATATAATGAATAAATAATTAAAAAAAAAAAAAAAAAAAAACTTTTATGAAATGAATTAATAGCGTTTTATAACTGTTTACGAATGAATATCACATCGATTTCATTACATGAATATATTTCACAACGTATTGTAAAAAATATTTATTTCTTAGGTTATGTTGTACTGTATTTTTTAAACGGTGTTATGAAAGCAAGTATAAAAGAAAAATAATTACATAGAGAATTCTGGAATCAACGTACATTATGAAATACGAGTGTATATATCAGACTGTTATTAAATGATTCACGACCGCGACCATTTAAGTAAATTTTAACTTAAATAAGTTCATTTTCTGTTGGTGTGATAACACGGTAATCTGAGAGTAATTTTATAATTAGAGTAGCGAATAATATGCAAACGACCCCGAGCTTTATACAATAGTTGTAAGCAAGCAAGTTTACCTTGTGATCAAAAGGTTAAAGTTTTCATGCCTAGTAAGTTCTAATGGTATTCTGTAATATACGAAGCGGTAGATTTTACTTCATATATAGAAAAAAAAATACTTCGTTTTCAAAAAATGCTTTATGAAAAAATTTTTTACGAAAATAAGAACGCTTTCGGATAAGATTATAAGAAAAGAACGCTTAAAAAAATAGTTTTTTCTTTCAAATAACATACTACCTTACGTATATATTTATTATTCCTTTCCTTTAAAAAAAATGTTAAACTTCAATGATTTTAAAGGCGTTTATTTAGTTTTTATTATTTTTATTTTAGAAGACCTTGTAAAAAAGTACGTAAATCAAAACTTAAATCACTCCTTGCACATTAAATATAATTTAAGATCGTTCCACATTCTTTACTATTATAAAAAAAAAATAAAAAACTAAACATAATTAAGTAAAAATAAATAGCTAGTCGTTGCTTTTACATCATGACTATATTGAAGGCTATAAAAAAAGTGATTTGTAGGTAAATCCGTGGGGAATTGTAAAAACGGATAAGTAATATTATTAAAGTTGAGAAATACAAAAGTCAAGAGTAAAGAAAAAGTCCAAAGGTCAGTTAATATATACACACTCCAGACAGGTATATATGTATATATCTTATTTATATCAATCTATACTAATAATAACAATAATTGTAATAATAATAATATTATTATTATTATACGAAAGTTAATGTCTAACGATGTTGATATTTACTTATTACAATGTATCTATACTTTTTTAATACTGTGTAACAATTATGAGATCATCATGGCAGGGTGGTAGATCACCGGCTTTCCAATTCAAGGATCAAAGATTTTAATTCGACTCGGATTGGTTAATAATACATCTTGTAACTTAACCGGTGATTCATTGCAATGCCTAGTAAAAGTGTAGCTGCGTTATCGATGTTACGAGTGGGTAAATACGGTCAAGCTGTACCACCTGTTTATGTACCGTCCGCTACAGATAATGTTACAGATTCAGAAAAGAAAAAAAATGTTATTACAATAGCTCCTATTTATTTCTTTAATTTTTATAATAATAATTGTAATTGTTAATACATGTAGGTGTTATAATCTATGCAGGTCATAAAATATTTAATTTATTTGAGGCAACAACCATCTTCTTATGAGTTCAGTAGGTGATTGATTCGTTACATATTATTTTTTAAGGTAGGCATAAAAAAATTTCAACTACTCGGTAGTAAGTAAAAAGATTCAAGACTAGTCAGAATAAAGAAAAAAAAAAAAAAACAGTATTAAAATAAAAAATTAAAAAGCGAGACAAATATTCATTAAAAGAGGAGTTAAGCTCTTCGGGTATATTTATGATATTCTGTTTCTTTTAAGGTTAATAAATTCGTTTAGTGAAGGTAATGACCGGTGAAGACAGGTTAAAATTACAATACTTGAAGATAATTGACGTTAATTGTTAATATACAACTACCAAAAAAAAAAGTAATTGTAAAAGTGTTAGCGAATCTGCTTTTCATAAGAACAGAATGATATAAAAAAAAATTATGAATAATACAAACCTCCGAAAATACTTAGTGTGAAGGTATCACTCAAAAAATAATTTTTTACCTCAATTCAAAAATACTATTTGCTACTCTCAAACTTTTCTAAAACACAATTCTTTGCTTCAAACGGAGAGAAAAAATATTTAATAAATTAAATTGCATAAAAACTTGAAAATATTACAAAAATTCACTCGCCGCGGGGCTGTTTCAAATTATAACAACTGGTTAGGAAAAACACGAAAAAAACAAGAAAACTACTCAGTAGTTAAAAGCAATATCTATTTAGAATAACATTATTTTACTATTTATTTATTTGTAATTGAAACAGCACCATGTTTTATAATATAACATAATATATAATGTTATATATATGAACTATATATATATAATATATATATATGAACTATATATATATAGTTCATATATATCTATATATATATAGGGGTGACAATCAGATTAGAAACGAAACGTATATTTTCCTTAACTTCTTTATTTTCATGCAATCCATTTTATCACTGAAAAATATACAAACCGGTCAGTCATCAATCAACAGTTTAGAACCCTGGTAAAAGTCAAGGACAATTCCATGTACATAAAAAATCCTTTTATTGAAGCTAATGGTAAATTCCATTTAAAAGAATAAGACAATTTAAACCGATCCTAATAATGCAATTTATTTTCATGTTTATGATTTAATTACTAGTGCACACTCGTACGTATTTTCTACAATGAAAGTATGATAGTTATGTATGCACAGTGTGAATATATTACGGATTTACTGTGTCTCGGTAAAGAAAAGATTTCATCAATATTTGGTACATTTTAGTACCAAATATAAATCTTCTTAACAATATAAATCTTCTTAAACAACTTTGCCGGGAATATAAATCTTCTTAACAACTTTGCCGGCTTCCGTGGCTGAGTGGTAGCGTCTCGGCCTTTTTATCCGGAGGTCTCGGGTTCGAATCCCGGTCAGGCATGTCATTTTTTCACACACGCTAAAATTCATTCATCTCATCCTCTTAACGGTGGTTCTGGAGGTTAAAAAAAAACCAGAACTTATTATCTACAACTGTTACAGTAATATGTAATATTAGTGAAATTTTTATTATTTAACTGATGAGATTATTTGAAATTTAAAAAGTTTTTCATTTATATTCTACACAGACAAGTTCTGTTTTAATTAAAAATTGTCAATATCTTTTTTACAATATTTAAAATAATTTAGTATGATTTAGCTTATAACAGGATAACAGAATACTAGATTAAGAAAAAAATCTTTTTTACGGTCCAGAAGAATATCTGTCGATGAACCTAATATTTGTAATTTTAAAACGTATAAATTTTTTTTTAAATGTAGTAAAAATTTATTATTAATAAATCTGAAAAGCCGAGAAATCAATCATTGAAGGTCGGAATTAAAAAACTGTTTCGGTGTGATTATTAAACATTACATTATCTTCAAATCAAAAAGCCGTACGGCCGTTTAGATTATAGTCCTGAAAGTTATTTCCGATCGTTACGAAATATTCTACATCGTCTTAATTCACTAAAATCTCAATCGATCTAAAAATTAACTGAACTCGCCAAAGGTTTACCGATTTAACATAAAACTGATGTACTAGGTGTGATAAAAAATACGGTGAATTATGTTATAAAAATCAAAGTAAAAAAGTTACCTTAAATATAAATTAATCTCCTTCAAAATAATGTCCTTAGCTAGCAATACACTTATCCCAACGTTGAATCTACGACTGGAAGCATTTCTGGAAAGCTTATTTTGGAATGGCTTTCAGCTGCTCTGTCGTGGCCTTCTCAATGTCAGGAATGGTGTCAAAACATTTCCTTTTTAGTACATTTTTTATTTTCAGGAAGAGCCAGGAGTCGAATGGCGCTAAATCTGGCGATTAAGGCGGATGTGAACAGACAGGAAGACTTTTAGCGGCCAAAAACTCGCGAATCAAAAGCGACTTGTGGCATGGCGCGTCATGATGAAGAAGAAAGTCGTTGGCCCATCTTTTAGGTTTCTTTCTTCGCACATCGTTTCGTAAACGTTCCAGTGCCCCCTTGTAAAATTCGGAGTTTACAGTTGTTCCCCATGGAATGAACTCTGATCACACTATGCCCTCACAATCGAAAAAAAAAAAAAAAACAATGTTTTTGAGGTCGAAGGACGTCCCGACCGTTCCCCGTCCTTAACCGACTCATTTCCACTTTTAAATCGCTCATACCACTTGTAAACAGTCTTCAAAGTTACCATATTATCACCATACACTGATTTTAACATTTCGTAAACTTCTTTGGCAATTTTTTTCAACTTCAAACGAAACTTAATGTTAATGCGATGTTCAAGATCCATGTTTCACGACAGACACTGCAAACACGACCTCACTGTAGCCGATATCGACTGACAAGCCGGAACGTGTTCAAACTTGTCACTGCCTGTCTCAACGCATGAGGGTATGAGACATACTAGTTGAAATAGATATAGCGTAAGTAATTGCTGCTATAAAAATTCATTCATCGTATTTTTTGATCACACCTCGTATTTATATAGTACTACTCGTCTCACAACTCATGGTCAGCGAATGGAAGCGGCTTGTCTATTATTAAAATAATATATATTATACTATTATTATTATACTATTTTCTATTATTTTTCTTATTTTTTTTAATGATTTACAATCACCGTAAATTAATTTATTACTTTTTAAAAAAAATAAAAACGTCATTTTCTATAAAGAATGTTTGATTTATTTTAATTAATAATTAATTAAATTATCATTAACTTTAATATTAATTTTTTTTTTTTACTTCATTTAAATCGATGTCTATTCTCGCTTTTTATTGAAAATGTGAAAAACTTTATGTTGTAAAATGATTCCGATAAGATAAATAAAAAAAAAATAAATAAATAAATGTAAAAAAAAAATTTAATATTTATGACGCAGACAACTGTGGCATTTATTCCACATTAATATGAACTGATGCTTGTTCAGTGCACTTTTATGCTATACAAATAATCTTTTACTTATTTGAAGCTTTATTTTATTATTTAAATCCTAATAAGAGAATATATGAATATGTTTCACTGTGTATCATATTTTAAAAACTCTCTATTTAGCGCAATACTTTGTTTATTATTATGTAAATTTATTTAATTGCTTATTCAATTTATAAATAGGATCAATTTACAAAACGTGTTTATTTATATTAGTACACTAATGTGACCAAAATGAAGATTAGAAATAATTTAGTTTGTAAAACAAAATTACTTAGTATCGTTTTTAATAAAAACCAGTTACCATGAAATGTCTCTTAAGACTTTTTCAAAAGAATATTCTTCTTATTCTTATTATTACTGTTCGTCTAAATTATTAATTCATTTCTAACGAAGTTATTATCTCTAACATCTACTTAACTCAGTTTATTATATACCACATGTTTGTATAATATATTTGAGTATTACTGTTTGATTTTATGCAATTGCTATTTAAATGTTTTGTACGAATGAACATCCCAACCCCCGTAGGGGAAGACACCCACCTTGTGACGTTCCGATCGCCACACCACTCCTCCCGTTCCTAGTCGTGGGTTTTACCGGGATGTACGTATGAAGAATATATCCCAACCCCCGTAGGGGAAGACACCCACCAAGTGACGATTCCGGCCGCCACACCACCCCTCCCGTTCCTAG
>JAAAKQ030266194.1:10537-27759 GCA_010016005.3 Zanna intricata | reverse complement strand
GCAACTGACTCTAATAACACATCGTCAACCAGTAATTTAAAATGATTGTAAGGAGTGTTATTGCCTGGAATTGAAACACACATTCCTACAGGATTAATAAACTGAAATGTCTTCAAGGATTCTGGTACATCAACAAAGCCATCTGAATTCCCATCCTCATTACTAATATTACTGACATCCATAGTTGCAGGATCTTATGTTTCAGACACTGCCACAGCTTGATTCATTTCTGCATAAAAGAAAATCTAAAGCATCATCATAGCTTGCAGCAGCTTCAGAATAGGAATCACAATCAATTAATCTATCGACAAATGTGTATAATCAGCTGACGTACTGGGCCAAGTACCATAAAATTCATCCATTTCACTATCACATTAAAAGTAATAAAACTCAAATAAATTAAAAACGAAACACACTTTAGTACACAATAAACTGTACTTAGACGTAAACACCACGAGTTTAAAATATTGACTAATTAGTGATTGCTCAAATCAGCCAGAAGAAGGAGGGATAATAGTCTGGGCGATGACACACCAGTGCGTCACCCACACGTGCCATTTTATATATCTGACTCACTTGTGTGTCATCAGCAGCAAACATGTTAATATTGTCAAGTCACTTCTTGATTAATAAATAAAAATAAAAAAGAATAATAAATAATTAACCTTTGAAATTGACTTTATATATATGGATGTGCATCTATATGTACATATTCCTTACGTTTTATTTAACAGTTTCTTATATTTTTTCTAATTTAATCGTTTTACAGTGGTTCTTAATATTACATATTAGTTTACTTAATCATTATTGAAATCTACATATTGCATTTTGTTGGTGTTTTGAGTAGATTTTAACTTCTGTAAGGCTTTTTTATTACACTTTTCTTTTTTTTTTTTAAGAAAAATGGTTGAAATGTAGCTTCTCTAATGGTTATAAAATTAAGTTTAAATAATCTACTATGAAGGTGAAATTAATCAGCAGAGCAGGATAAGTTATATCATTGAAACCGATCATCTCTATAAATATCATTATACTGGTATTTTTTTTTAATTACGTTAGAATGTTTTGGTGTGTTATAAATAAATAATTACGTGGTTTTTTCCAACTTATTAACAATTTTTAATCATTAAAATGTTTATAAAATTTAATAATTTACATTTAATGCTTAGTTGTTGAGTTGCTATTGTTAATAATGCAATTGTTGGGGAATATTGCTAGATACTATTGCTGATATTGATTATTGCATTGCAGTATACAGCTTTATATATATGCTGCAAGCAAGTCTCCATTACACAATGAGTTTAAGATTCATTGTGTAAAGATCTTGTTTTATTTTTATATGATATTATGATTTTTTTTTTTATAAATAAAATTTTGTACATCTGACAACCAGAGGCCCTGTTGCATTCACCTTTCATTCTGCACCATTGTTTAACTAGAATATTTTCTTATTATTGGATTTCATCATTATTTTAAATTATATTCTTTGCATCACTGTGTTGTCTTTCATTACTTTTGAGCTTAAAAATTGTTAAATTGTAAACCACGGATCTTATTGTGATTGTTATTATTGTTAACAAGAGTTACTTTAAAGTGTAAATAACTATTTATGTTCTCAATAGAATAATTTTGTAATCCTTACTTTTGTTACAGCTAAAGTAGAAGAAGAACTTAGACGATCTCCCACAGAAGTAATACCCTGTCGAGATGACCGTACTAAGCTCTCCAATATGGTTGATAACACTGTAATTGTAAACGGGTAAGAAATGAATCCAGTTTTTAATTATATTTTTGAATATATATATTTTACTTAATTTTCTCCTGTTTATAATAGCTACGATAGGTAGAAGTATAAATTTAGACATGAAGTGTCTTGTAAGGAATCAAAAGGTCCTATTTCTTTCAATATTTTGATTCTTTTTTTTTCTGTATGAAATGAGCCCTAGACCTAACCTACATATGCTAACATGTACTAACTCTCTTGTAATTCCCAGTCTCCTAAATTTACTGTTATTACTGTATTATTATATATGTTATTACTTGTTTCCTGTTATTATAATATTACATTATTTATATGAAAATTGATTAATTAAACACATGTTTAAAGATAAATGTGAAGCTTAAATAATTTTTAATATACAAGATGAGTAACTTAAAAGCAAATCATTACAAACTAAACACAATTGCGACATGTAACAATTTATGAATCAAAGGAAGATGTAAATTAGATTTTTTATTTATGTTAGTAAAAGTCTACATACTTCAAAAGTTGTTTATTTTTACATAAGATGTTCAAATTTGGCGACCTGCATAGGGATGATGAATTTTGAAGCTCCAGTAATGATATTGAGAATTTCCTGACGCAAAAACACAGTTGTCAGTGCCATCGATTTGTTATTGAATCTTCACATTCAGTTCATCGAGATTGTATAGTGATATGAATTTTAAACTCTGTCCTTTAAATAGCCTCAAAGGAAAAAATTGTAATCTGGAAACACAGAGGCCACTACCTTTTGCTGACAGTTCATTCTTCTCTAGAAGCTGCATGAACATGTGCTCATCTGTGAATATGTGAATCATTTTATGCATGATACATAACTGCATCTTATTGGAAGAATTAATGAAGCAATGAAAGTAGCTCCTGCTACTTTCATTGCTTCACTAGTGTCCAAATAATTAGCAGTACAATTAACTCCATGTACATTATTATTTCTACTAGAACAACTGCAATATTTAGATAATAATTGCTGTGTACAAGACTTTTCCACTGTACTGATGTCCCAGTTATGACACCATTTAATGAGGTGCTTTTTTTGTCATGAGCCATTCACAGTAACAGTTAGATCTGTTTCCTGCCATTCATTAGTACTGTTTCTTCAACCACTATTATTCATTGACTTTTTACATAAGTGTTACCTAACAGACCCCAAACCAAACCATGATCACCATAATGTGTAGGAGGTGGTGCTAAATTCATAGTACCTCAAAACAACTGCACTGAAATATATACCTTTGCCAGTGTTCGTAAACTATAAACAAATATCAGGTTCATATGTAATATCTTTTTCATTTTCCACAACAATGCTTTCACAATTAAAAAATTCTTTGCAATTATCACAGTTGTAACAAAAAAAAATCTTTACTTTACTTACCAGCCCAGTAATTTGATTTCTTTTCTAATTACAAGTTATGCCTACATTGTCTGCAATTTTTTTTTAAATATTTTCCAGCGTTTCAAATTTATAATGTTGTATTCTAAAGATGAATTTTTATTATCATGAATACCCAAATGCTCTTGTAATTTCAACTCAGATCTAGAAATCTCTTTGGTACACTTCAAGATGAAACAGCAGTTCTCGGAGCTTTGATGGCTGAGAAAAATGGTCTCCTGTAGAAAAAAGTATAGTAAAACAGTCATGACTGAATATTCAGATGCTGAAAATATCATACATGCGATTACGAAAAAAAAAAAGTATAAATTAATATCTAGTTAACATAATAGAAATGAGATGTAGGCATTATTTTAAAGCATAAACTTCAGACTATATTTTACATGAAAAATTTTAAAATCAATGTTTTTTTCAAGTAAACTTGCCCTTATCATGAAAAATCTTATGGTAAGATGTGCATTTTATATCACTATGTTGTAATAATTTAAATGTAGATTTTTTGGATTGGCAGAAATTTTGTGAATGTTGGCTGTGTCCTCTGAAATCTTAACAGAAAATCGTGTATTTTTTTTTTTGTGTTTAAAGCCGACCAACCCCCATTGCACACCATTCTTTGCAACAAATCACCTTTGCTAGGATGCTGGCATTCTTAAATTTTTCCATTATTATTTAAGGCTTTTCTTGAAAGGATCAAGAATGCACATCAGCTTCCACTATAGCAGCCCTTTCCTGATCAAATAAGGCATTTTAGAAAAATATACTGCACTGAAGCATGAACAGTTTGCAACTGATATAATAGATGACATTAATTACATCTCATCCAATAATGGCACTAGTAAGAGTATTAATGGTAACAACATAAAAGGTGACACTCAAAGAACAGCAGTTAATTTGCCTCAATTCAGTATTAAGTTGCTCACTCAAGTATTTTGTATATATAGTTTTTATTTTAAAATATAGAAGGCTTAAATTCTTGTTTACCAACCATTCATGATTTCCTTTTTAAATGTTAGGTTTACCACTTATGATAAAAGTTTTTTAACTGGGTAATAATTAGATAACATGCTCCAATATGCATTTATTATTAATCTAGTACAGAAAAGCTCAGTGCAAATATTAAGATAACACAAAGTAAGAGAATCCCAAATAGACATCTTCAAAATCATCCAGTGGAGAAAGAAGCCTAGAGAAGAGTGTATGAAGAAGAAGCTAAAAGAGAACTGATGACAGAAAAAGAAGCTAAAAATGTGTTTCTGCAATAGTTCTTGGAGATTTAAAAAAATTATTGTAGTTGTTATATTTTTATGAGATTTGTTTTATTATTGAATAAAAGGTAGTTTTTATTTTAAGATATTGTTATCGAATATAATTTGTATTTTAGTGATGTTTTTTTCTCGTCTTTTCCAGTGATACTTCCATTAGTCATAAGAAGAATCATCAATTTGGTAAAGAACAAGCAACATTTGTTTCAGTGGTACGTATTTGTTTTTCTCCATAAAATGTATTTTATAGAGCAATAATGTAATAATTTTATTGCATTTAATTTTTATTCTGCTCTCAGTAGGTAGTTTAATAAATTATTTCAGTTCATTAGACTAAAAAAAAAAAAATTGAAACCATTTTATTTTATATTTGCTTTTATTGAATTAACGGGTGTTAATTTTACTGAAATTGGCTTTACCATAAAGTTTCTTCTAGTTTCTTTATTTGATTTTTTAAACCCACTTTCACCTTGATCCAATGATATTTCTTTAAACAAATTTAGTAACTGATAAAAGTGCATGTTTTTGGAAAATCAGACCTATTCATTTGCATTTAAAGATTTTTCTCATGAATTGGGGAATTTTATTAATTGATTAACAGACATAGTTAGACTTCTTTTCTTCTTCTTCTTCGTTTATTCTAACATTAATGAATTTGTTAAAATCTCTATATAAGAGTTTGAATTTATTTTGATGTGAAAGCTTTATTTAATTTAAAGTTAAACATTTTATTGATATATTACAGTAGTTATTTTGATTGGAGATTTAATATGGGGTTTTAATAAGATTTTTTATTATCTGTTAAAATCTTATTTCTTACATTGCTTAACTATATTACTATTGTCAGTGGCAGTTTTTAGTTTGTTTTTTTTTTTTGGGAGGTGGAGGCATTGGGTGATGATGTAAAGGAACTAATGAATACAGAATTCATGAACGTGTGAATAACATGTTATTGTAGTAGTAGCAATACATTCCGTAAGTGTTTAGTAACATAGCCAAATTATCTTGCAAAATACATGTAATCATTTTTACAATAATATAGAAGTCAATTAATCATTTTTTTTTTTCCAAAAAAATTTCTAAAACTCATACACAACATGAGTTACATGAAAATTAAAAAAGTAAGAACATGTTAAAAATATAAGAATCCTTAATTTACAGCGACAAAAGAAACAATCTTATTCATGCATTAATTTTTTTTTTCCTTTACCTTTGAAATTTACAACTTTTTATTTTTTGGAGAAATTGATTATTTTCATTTTCAGTGAAAAGCTCTTCTCTTTGTGTGGCATGTAGGTGAATGTTTATAATAAATTTCATCAGTTAAGCTCTCTCTCTTTATCTGTTTAGCCTCCAGAACTACCGTAAGGTATTACTTCAGAGGATGAATGAAGTGTAGTCTTGTACACTCCTGAGAAGTGTGGTTAATTGAAACCCAACCACCAAAAAACACCGGTATCCATGATCTAGTATTCAAATCTATACAAAAATTTTTATCTTTACTAGGTTTTAAACCTTAAAACTCTCAACGTCAAAATCAGCTGATTTGCGATGTCACGTTAACCACTAGACAAGCCTGGTGGGTTCATCAGTTACTTTTTGTTTTTCATACCATCCAATTAATTTCATTAACTTTCCATCTATTTTCCCATTGTTATTTCTGTTCAAAATTTATATTCTTCATCCATAGTTTTATTGTAATTTTTTTTTTGTTTTTTTTTTAATTTTGATCATGGTCAATTTCTTTTCCACTTATTTTAATTCTTTCAGTTCAAGATATATTCTGACATATTTCTTTTTAATTTGGAAACAAAATAGTTATAAAATCTTTTACGACTAATTAAAATAAAGATAAAGATAAAATTAATGAAACTTGTTTATAACAAGAAAAATGAAATGCTGCCTACAAATGGTGTGATAATGGAAGGTAAGATCTCAGAGGCCGCAATATGATAGGTTGCTGAAGAGTAGTAAAGGAGGTTGACTTCATTTAGTAAAGGTGAACTGTTCGTATAGGGAATGAGAATTTATTTCTGACTTTAGATAGTATTTAAATGTAGGCATACTAATCTGTGCCCAAAATTGAAATATCACAGACATTTGGTAAAGTGGTTGGGTCATTTCAATTCATTCATATTACTTCACATGTTTTAATTCTTTACCTATTTTCTATGAACTTACTCCATAAATCTTGTTTAGGAATAGTGGCTGAGATCCAACTAAAAATTTTAAGTAGTGGCTTTGAGCTGTATTCATTGCTCTTATATAACCTTTCACTGATAAAAAGAGGTGAATGCTGTTATTGTCAAAATAATTTTATTGGAACTAAAAATGAGATCATTAAATGGATTGTAATTGCCATATAATTTTGTACACCATAGGATTGTATCAAAGTTTTTTTAATGCTTCCAAGAAAATGAGGAGTACATAGTTTTTCTTCCACCCTGTTGCAATTTAAACTTTCAAGATTAGTCTATATCAAGAATATTACCCTGACATTTTTAGGCCTCAAGCTTGTTTTTCGCTCTAAATAATTAAAAAAAGACAAGGCTTTTATATGAATATAATGTAATTAAAATGTTAGAAATTAAATGTTATAACTTATACTAAGTTACATTTCTCAAATGTTACTGGAGAGAGTTAATTGTTTTTCATTCTTTTAATTAAATCTTTAGTAATTTTGTATTGTTACACAACTTCAGTTATTATATTTGTATTTTACTTTCCCTTTTATATTATTTTAATCATGTTTTTTTTATTTGGGTTATTTTTTTATTCATTATTTGATTTTTATAGTTCATTTTACAGTATGCAAGTAATTATGGTTTTGCAGCTTAATAATAATGTATTCAAGATGATTTTAAATTTATTCATTCATTATGTATGCAATAATTTAGTTATTATAATGCTGATTGGTAATCTGAACTGCTTTGAAACTGCTTGTTTGATTTTTATTTGCTTCTGTTTTATTAGTATTTTGTGTTATTTTGTTTTGTTTGCTTTTGTGGCATATTTGCTGGAACCAGGGAGGGGACAAGTTGACATTGTCACTGACTGGAAACAATGATAAAGAAGTAAAGGAGGATGGTGCAGATAGTTCAGATGGATGTAGTGGAAAGAACAAAGAAGAATCAAATCGTTCTCCGACTCCAGTGACTGTAACTCACTTTTCTTGGGGTGAATGTGGTAAATTAGAACAGAGAGTGGTTTCCCCGACTCGGACTCCTTCACCTCGTTCACCCACACCATTCCTTTCACTTTCATTAACTACCCAAGAAGCATCACCCCTAACTAATAATCCGTTTAATCCATTCACTTCTTTATCAACTGATAATAAAACTGGCACGAATCCATTCCTTTCAACATCTAATCCATTTATAGAAACATTAGAAGAAATGACAAAAACAGAGGTTAATAAAATAGAAGAAAACCATTCTCTGAGTGAAGATATTCTGAAAAAAGAGTTTAAGGATCATTCACGCATTAATGGAGATTTAAAATGTCCAACGTCTCCAAAACTAACTTCTGATCAATCTCCAAATGATAAAACAACTAATACAGTTAAACCTGTTTCAAGTGCCAAACCAATGGAAACTACAAATGTAATTGAGACTCATAGAAAACCCTCTAAGGTAATTACATTTATTATTTCTTTTATTTAGCTTTTATCTTGGCTTTCAATAGTGTTTTTTTTTTGTTGCTTCTTTCATTGTACTTCTAACTTTTTGTTTGTATTCTAGAAAATAACCTTTTAGTTTGCCAAAGTTTCTGGGGATATAGATCTACAGATAGCTTTATATCTATAAACTTTGATAAACAAAAAGCTTATATAAATTCATAACTTAGTTCAGAACAACTGTAGAGATAACAATTTCCCGTAGATGTTATTTATGTTTTACAAGAAATCAATTACATCTTTTTATTGAGCTATAAAATATGAATGAGTAACCACATGTTTTTGGTTTTCTTTTATAATATAGTGTATAATGATAAAGTACGTAATAGAATAACTTATTGAGGGTGAAGAAATAATGAAAAAATAATACATCCCTTTGTGAGGCTGTAATCGCTATTAGAAATTAACTAAAATTGGTGGTAGTATTAACTGGTCCCAGGTCAGTTTTTCTGAAGGGTTGTTAATTGAATTGCAAACTGTCATATGTTTATAACATAAGACAGTCAAATCGTTTTGAAAATATATCTGTATCTGGGTTTGGACCAGAATCCAGCTTTTATAATAAAATATAACTGTCATAACTTATGATACACAGTAATGCTAACCATTGCTCAATTAATGATGGGTTACTTTTGTCCTAGTTATGGCATAATCATATACTCAACTTACAGATATTATTTTACTTCTAGATACATTTCTTTTGACTGAATTAACAATATGTTTGTTTACAGTTTCAAAAAATGCTCGGTAATTTTGGTGAATTCAGTCTTAAATGTATTCAAATGTAGTCTTAAATGTATTTTAAGAAAATATGTAGAACATCTCTTGGAAGTCAAAAGGTTTCTTCTGTCTTTATTCCTTTTTTCTTTGTTTCTGTATAATATAATGAAAAATGACAAAAATGTAAATGCATTGATTTAAATTATTAGTTTCAGTTACAGTTTTATTAATCTCCTTAAAAACATTTGTATTAGTTATATATGTGGATCAGCATAATTCTCGATGCTTTTTAAGATGAGCTTCACAGCAGTATTATTTTCTGTTAGGGTATGAATAAATGTAGGTAGAGATTGACATTTTTATTGTTTTAAATCTTCCTGTAAATGCTCATTTAAAGAAAATTGCATAAAAATCAAGACTTTTCTCTAGTTTTATGTTGATTACTACTTTTCAACAATTCCAGTTTCAATTGGTTACCTCTTTTCATTAAATTTGTATAAGGTTTTGTGGCAGAACTATATATGACAAATAGTTATAGAATATAATTAATAAGAAATATTCATGAAATTGTTTATAAAAATATTCAAGTAAATTTGAAGATTATATATAAACTAAATAAATTTCCCTTTAAAGAAAGTCCCACCATATTCGTAATTGGTTTTTAAAATACCTTTGATGTGGTAATTATCATTTTTTATAATAAAACTGTTGACCAATGAGTTTTACGTATGCGAGCACTTATATATGAAGAAATAGTCTCAAACTCCACTGATGCACTAATACTTTCAATTTTTAAACATAAAAACCTCATTCATGTTTCAATTTCATTGATGAACACAATACTGCCGCATGATAGATTTCTTTGTATAGTAGGAATAAAAAACATGTTGACAAAAAATTCAATGCCTTCTGGATGTTTAGTTATTAAACTGTACTTTGTGATGACCCTGAGCAGTTGATATTTTGTTTTAGTTATATTTGCAAGCATGATAAGAGTAAGGAAGTAGTTTTGTTAAATTAGGCAAATTATGCATTGCAGCACTATTAGCAGTGTTCTGTATCAGCTGTTTTCTTTTATTGTTGAAGTAATCAGATCTTGATTATCAGTTAAGTACAATGCTCAGTTTCAGTTTGACAGTTTCTAAAGAAAACTCTCAGTTTCGATAAAAAAAAAGAACAAGGAAATTTTTACAGTCAAAAAATTCTATTTTCTGTTTTTAACACAAAATGAAAAGCAAGTTAAGTATAGTTCTTGATGAGTCTGTAACATCTATTTAAAACAGTTCACACATGGATTGCCAAGTTTAAACATGGCCAAATGAGATTTAAAGATGAATGCGGAAGTGACCAACCAATGAAATGATTACAAAAATCATGTTGGTTGACCATAGATTGAAGGTAAAAGAAATAGCTGAGATGGTAAACAGCTCAATTGAACTTATTCAAAACATCCTGCACAGTCATTTGGGTATGAAGAAGCTTTGTGCATAATGGTACCATGTTTGCTGTTATTCTACAAAAAACTGCTTCAGCATTAGTTTCATCCCACAGTTTAAAGCATTTCAAATGAATTTTTACATAAGATTCATTATAATTAATGGAACCTGGGTTTATATTAAACACCTGTGAAAAATGGCTGACACCATCAAATGGTTTAGATGAAAATTTCAATCTGGAATTGTTTCTATAAAAATGTATCCTTTTTGGAATTAAAAAAAAAGAATGAACTGAACCCAAAGAAGGCAAATCTCTTTCAATGGAACAGTCATGGCCATCATTTTTTATTGGGATGTGAAGATCTTAATTTTATCAACTGTTAGAAAGAAAATCAATCAAATGAGTATTAAATCATTTTATTATTGCACATCTGAGTAGTGAAATGAAAATCAGATCGCTGTTGGCCAAGAAAAGATGCTGTTTCATCAAAAGTACCTTTAGTTCACTCTTCAGCAGTTCACTCATATTTGCCAGATTGGCTGAAATTTTCATTTATTCCAAGAACCTAAAAAAATGTCTCTGAGGAAAGAAATTGTCTGGTGACAGTGAAGTTATTAAGAAACTGTCAAACTCAGATTGAGTAATTTATTCAACTGATAATTGGGATTTGATTGTTTCAACAATAGAAAAAAAAACAGCTGATAAAGAATACAGTTGATAGTGCTCCAATGCATAATTTGACTTGCTTAATAAACCTACTTCCTTATTCTTATATAATCTACTTGCTTGCAAGTACAATTAAAAAAAAACATATTAACTGCTTAAGATCACTTCAAAGTGCAAATTAATAACTAAACATCTAGGTGACTGTTGAACATTTTTTTTAACATTTTTATTTATTCTTTCATAAGGTAAGATATTTATCACATGGCAGTATTCTGTTCATCAATGAAATCGAAACATGAATGAGGTGTTTCTATTAATAATTGAAAAGAACTAGAGCATCAGAGGAGTTTGAGACATATTTCTTTACATATATGTGCACACGTATGTCAAACTGATCGGTTTCATCATGAAAAATGATAATACCAGATCAAATTTTGTAAAAAAAAGTTGTATAGAATTTCTGTAAAATCAGGTGCCTATTTGTTTCAGTTAATTTTATACCTGCATATAAACTATTGCATTCTACTTTTAAAACCTGAAAATTATATTAATAAAAAAAAAAAAGAAGCATAATACTTATTTATTTTTCGCCTAAATATAAATATTCAGGATAAGGGAAATTCATATTCCCTTATGTTATTTAATATTCATATATCCCTTATTTTCAATATAAGGGATTTTCATATTTATTCAGGATAAGGGAAATAAAAATTTCAGTTCAGGGTTGTAATTTTGGTGCAGTTACATTGTTTGCAAGATAACAAATAATGGTTAGGATTACATTATTGTGTTCCTGTTTTTACATAGTATACATTTTATGGATTGGTATTGGATTTGACAATAAAATTTATAAATTCACTGTGAAAATATTCCGATTTACCTTTGTGTTGAATATTATTGTGCATGGTCTGCTTCAAAGTCATCACCTTGGCAAGCTATATAGTGACTCCATTCCGTAGTCCATTCTTCAAAACATTTAAAGTCTTTCTTTTTTTATGATTAATTTACCATATAAGCTTTGAAGGTTATGCATGGGAATATGAAATGTAAATTTTTACTATATGAAAAATGCTACGCTGGACCAGGATTCAAACCTGCAACCTCTGAATGAAAGGCCAAAATACTACCACTCCGCCACTAAGATCAGCTTATTGGTTTTGTGGAAATACCTTTAGACCTGCTATCATAAAGCTCATTATGTTACTGATGTCATAAAAACACAATTTTGTCATTGTATCCTTTATTTTTTGGAATAATAGAAATCACATGGTTAGATCCAATGAATAGACTAGAATGTTCTAACACATGAATTTGTTTTCCTGCAAAAAAAATTTTTTTCCCAGCAGAAATGGCAGCCAAACAGAAGAAGACGCCAAACTTCTCCTCACCTACTACCCATTTTCCTCAACATACTTACAATTTACTTCAGCCACATCATGCAACTCCCTTCAGAAGGAGAGAAGCATTGCTTTCGCCAAATACTAGGGCCCCTAAGATGTATTCCTGCCAGTCTGAAAGGCACTAGCATCAAAATGACTTCAGTAGATGGACTGAAGGGGAATCACACCAGGAGCACCTGATTATTGCACACCAAGCCTCCCAAATTCAGCCCTAGTATTTCTACAAACACCCAAAGGAATGAAATGCAAATACCAAATCCGTCCATAAACTAAAACTTAAATCTAAAACCGCCAGTTAAAAATAATGATTGCCCAATACAAGAAAGACACAGCAGCAAGAACATCAATCCAGGCTCTGAAAATTGTAGAGAGGAAATGCAAACCCCCGCCACCCTTGCGTTCCGTTCCATTCTATATCTTTAATTAAATATGCTATATAAAGAACATGTACTATCAATGCATTCATTGAAAATTACATTATTGAATACTTAACTAAATAAAATTTTCTATTAAATATGGATATCTTGAGAACGTTCTTATTTTATACCTACTTTAGCTTATTTTTATAAATGAAATACCAAAATACTTTTCTATATTTTGTCTTTTGGATCCATATGTCAGGTATCTCTTGCAGAACAATTTAACCAGCAACTTAGAACAATATTATACAAAACTCTCTTGTTAGAGATGACCTGTGCTCTATTTAAGACTTACAGCTCTACCAGTAAAGGAATTATCTGGATTAATTCTTAACTTAAAATCATCATTGAAGCTCAATAAAAACAGAGCAATTAAAATTAATCTGACTCCCATGGTTTATGAGTATTACACAAAATTTTATATATTTGTACAAACCTACCCAGACACTCTGAATTATATATACTGATAAATTAATGTATATTTCCCACTTTATGTTACTGCCATTTTTTTTAAATTCTTCTGTTTTATTTTTGGTAACTATTGGCAATATTTTTCAAGTCTAACTCCTTTATTTACTTATTTAATAATGTTAACTATATTTCAGTATTTGATAATTTATTTTGTATACTTATGAAAATTATACTCATAGTAATAATATACTCTTTAAAAAAAAAAATATTAATGAAAATGCATATTTTTAATCTAATTTTTTTTTTTTTTTCAGGATAGTAAAACTGGAGCTGGAAACACTTTAAATCAGTTATCACCATGGTTGGTAACATCGGAACCTCTTACTACTAACAAAACTGAACCAACCCCTATTATCAGAAAGACTGTTATTACTACTCAGCTTTGAGAACAGTAATAACTATAGTTTTTTATATTATTATACAATATTTATATAATTAGTTAATGCTTTTATTAATATTAATGTTCTGTGCAATGGAATATAGATAATTTAAAGACAATGATTACAATTACAGTTATTTCTATGCAATAAGAAACCCTTTTCTATATTTTTAATAATATTATTTTATATAATTGACATGTGTGATTTTTTATAATAAAAGCATATTATGACAAAGTAAGTATTCAAGTGGGATTTTTTCAAATAATTGGTCCAATAAAAGTTATTAAAAAGTAGCTTACAAGTAAATAAAATATCTAGGAATGTATATTTTTTATGTGTATTTATACACAGTGTTATTTTTTAATTTATGTGAACTATAATTCAATGAAACTTCTTCTGAATTGTACACTTCCATTAATAAGCAGCCAATAACACCGGACAACTATGAAATGCTAGCATTCACCTAGTAATTTAAGTTATACCTATTTTTCATTAGTTAACTAGCCCTAAATATACAACACCTACCTCCCTTGTTATGTTTATATTTTATTTACAATTTCCTTTTTTATTTAAATTCATCTGATGTGAAGTGATAATATGACTGGAATTGTGACAATAATATTAAAAATAAAAATTAGCATTCATTCTGTTCACGACATTATATTTTTACTTCTTTAATTTACCATTCTTTTTATATTATCATGCTGATTTTTGTCTTTGCTACATTTTATACATAGATGTAAAATCTCATGCGAAATCTAATTTTTTTGACTTTTCAAGTTCCTTGTACATTGAAGTACATCTGCAGCTCTGATTTTTTATGTGTGAATTTGTAATTTTTAGTGATATATTTTCTATAGAATTATTCCTGGTGAAGGGAAATGTTGCTCAATACTATTTTCTGATACTGGGCTTGGAAATTTCACCACAAATCAATTATTGTTTTAAAAGAAGTATAAAAATTGTCATTTCAGCATTTTAGATTCTAATATATGACTTTAAAAATATTATTTAATATATATTTTTGTTTTGTATGTATATTAAGTACCTTATTTGTCAATTTTATTTTTTATAGCTAAGTGTTCATTATTTATATCCTCCTTTAATGTCTAGCTCAATTTTTAAGTGCAGTGTATTATTTCAATATATATGTGTAAATGGTGTGTTCATTGTAGATTAAAATAAGTTTAATGAACACTTCATAATACATGTAAAACAAAAGAAAGTCTTTTTATATAAATTAAAAACTCACTTAACAATAGCATTTTTACTGTTTTTTATAATTAGTGGTCACTGTATTTAAAAATATGTTAGATTTAGAAAAGATCTTTGAAAATTTTATTTAAACTATATCCAACAATGGTTAATACAGATTAATGAGTATGAAAAGTGCTGTCTTCATTGTCTGTATAAAAAAGGCTTCTTTTGTTTTACTTCAAAACTACAAAAAGGCAGTCTATGATGTTCTTTAAATTTATAAACTATATTAATGTGCAATTATATTTTTTCATACATTAAATATTTGAGACTTGTTGATGTTCTTAATTTCAAAAATGTATATCTAATGCTAGTTATAAATTTTATTCCAGGAATTCTAAATTAAAATAAAGTTATACAATACTGTATAAACTGTTCTTTGGTTTGATGTACAAATGAGCTAATTGTTTATTCTGTAAATTTTTTAAAACCTTTAATCATATTTTCAATAGTTAAAAGCATTCCATCATTAGTTTATTAGTTTGACAATAATATATTAATTAATTGATTATATTTCAATAATTTTTCAGTTTTATACATTTTTATAATTATAGCACTCATCTGAATTCTGTTTTGATTTTAATACCTGTTCATTAAAATAAAAGATTAAAAGTGTCAAGTCAGCTGTAAACTATTGTCTTTTCACTGGTGTTATCATTGACGTGTGCAACTATAAGAATTAGAAATGAATTAATCATATCTAGAGAAATAGGGAATCTTGGAAAGCTGCATCAAACCAGTCAAATGATTGAAAACAAATAATAAAAAAAATCAGAACAGATTTATTATATAAGTTCTTTATTATACAAAAAATAAATTTGTTTTTAAAAATATTTAATACAAAATTCAGGTGCCTTTTATCATATGATTTAATTTTAAGAAAGTAAAAATTGATAAGATAAAAATGATGTAATTATGAATTCATATTGAAAATGGAACAAATAAAGCTTTATTAAAAATACAAACAAGTCGAGGAAAATGAGATTTGCTGAAAAAAGTAGCAAGAGGTGTTGAAATTTCAGCTTTGTAGAGTCTTCAAAGTTGTCAAATCTTCAAAGGTACCGACCTTTGAAGATCAATAGGTACTTTACATTAGTTTTTTTTTAAGATCCCTATTTATCCAGACTGATCTGGGATTGGAATTGCCAAGTTATCATTTTAAACTCCTTCATCCCTTGATCAAAGAAGTCGGTGATGTTGGGATTGTATTGTAAGTAGAATCTGAATCAATTATTAATACACGCATTAAAAATAATATTTTGTATTTTACACTAAATACTTATTGTGATCTCATTAAACTTATCAATGATTTAAATCCCATTAAAGGCTGATAAATAAATTATATTACAATTAAAATTATTAAAAAAACACTTAAGTACAATTTCTGTTCAGTAATATAAAAAGATACCTCCAGCAGTTACTCCAGAGACTACATTATCATAAGGTTTATTTTTTAAAAATCAAGCATTCAACATTTTCCTTCATATCATTCAAGTTTAATTATTTATATACGCAATAGATCTCTGTAAACAATTGTATTTACTAATTTTCATATACATTAATAATTATTATTACTATTGTTGTTGCTTATTCATTTGAATATAATAAGCGCAATTACTTTGATATATAATTCAGTTTTACTAGGCTATATTAATTCTGTTTTTCATCTATAATTTAAATTTTCTTTTTTTTTAATAACTTATATTGTTCCATTTTATTTATGTACAAATGCATTTAATGATTAAATTAACTGCTGGTTTACTAACAGGGTTAGTTAAGTAGCAATATATAAACTGTTAATAAGTTTTGTATATAAAATGTATATGTATTGTAAGCGACAATAATTTCTCTTTTTAGTTTACATTATTATTTTATTTTCATTGTATTAAAAACGTACTATTCCACAAAAAAAAAATTATAGCAGTATTATTAGTATTTCATAATGAGATTTTTTTTATATATGATTATTTTACTTAATGTTATCTGAATTTCCGATTATGATTTTCGTTATTCCTAATTTTTTTTGTTTTTTTATTATGAAAATTATCATAGAATCATTGTTTAAATGTTATAACTTTTGAGTTTTTTCTAATATAGAAATATATTTATTTATTTATTAAGATTTTTATATACTGAGAAAGACTTACATAATGGTGTATATGGTAAAAGGGCTCCTCCCCATTTCCCCCTCCCCCTCTCTCACTGTGTGTGTGTGTGACACTTATCCTTCAAAGGTAGAAACTGAATTGTTTATTTGATTAATTTTTTGTTACAAAACCAGACCTACACGTTCTTAGACAACTGATCTAGAAGCTTATTTATAGAATATTTGTGTTTTTCACTGCTATTAACGGATTTTACACC
>JAAAKQ030266150.1:0-10684 GCA_010016005.3 Zanna intricata | reverse complement strand
TCAAGCAACAATAGAAATTTTATGGTAAACAGTAAAAAATAATTCTGTTATTAAATAAATCACTTTATTTAAAAAAGGTTCGTAAATAGATTTTTTGTGAATATTTTAGCAAGATAAAGTACTTTGCCCTGTTTAACAGTAAAAAATTGATATTTTCTGAAGTGGTACTAAAAGGGTTAATATAGTTCTGTTAATCTTATGATTTATTAATAATTATAACAATTAATTTATAATATTTTAATGGTGACTTAATTCCATGACATTTGATCATGGAACATTGTTCTATTGCCTTTTATTTATTAGTCTCCCTTAATATATTTCTTGGCATCAAATTATTTTCCATGTTTATTTTTTAATTATCATTTCATATGTCTTTGCTTGCCTTTTTTTATGAGTTCGGAGAAATGCCAGTTAAACACCCTTCATAAATGGGAAAGTATAGGGCTTGCACCAGTTCCACTAGATGTTAATAAAAGCATATGTATACCTGCATTGTACCGACTAAATGATTCCAGTATTACTATTCCTCCCTCCTGAAGCCAGACCAAAATTAAGTATCTGCAGCTCCAGGAGGTGCCTTTGAGCTCAGGGGATTAGGAGTCCCTATGCGTCATCACCATTGCCCATCCATGCAATCGTGGATGAAAAATGACTCAGCAGAGAGCTATCCTTCCCCTCTTTCTTGCCGGTATGATTCTTCTAGGCATTTAACTGCCTAGGTCTTTCACACTGCTAGTTTGCAGTCCTTGCCTCTGTCTCTTTGTTGCGAATAATGCTGTGAATCATAAGGAGACAGTGTCCCAGGTATGCTCATCCTGCAGTATTTTCTAGATGTTATTCCCTGGTTAAGGATGTTTAACTATCACTGGTAACTATGCTGTATGAACTGCCATCATGGGCAGTGAAAAATCACATGTTTAGAGTTAACAGTATCTACATATTATACACATGGATCATCATTGGCACTTCTATGTGATGCAAATGCTGATGGAAACACCCGTGGCCCATCAGGAATTGGGTGAGTTCATAGTTGAGCTCACCAAATCCCTGAAGGATCCATGGCCTAACCTCTCCAATCAGTTGGTGAGTCCATGCCCCAGTCATTGCCGTGCTCCAATGTTCCAGTCACCTTTCAAGCAGAAGATCATACGCTTCATGTTTGTACCTGCATGCAGCTTGCATCGCATCCTGGCAAGCAGCCCAAAGGGAGGTGTGCCTGTCAAAATGAAGGCAGTTTTGGCTGGCACTGTTCAGTAAGTGGAGCAAATTCTTAGAGCCATAGGTTTCTGTATGCTTTCTAATAAACATCAATTCCTGGTTGCATCTAGGGCCCTGTACCAAATGGGAATGTCAAGTAACAAAATAGAATGCACCAAATGGGAGTACAGCTTGCATTTGCAGGACTGGGTCCTTCAACATTTCCCAATAATCTGCTCAAGGCTTTGATTGTTCTTTCAGCTTGCCGTGTAACCTGACTGATGTGCACCATAAAAGAATGCAATCAGTCAAGCCAAAATCCTACGTATTTTACGTTGTTCTCTGGGATAATCTCATGACATTTCACCATGAAGCAGATAGGTTCAAGCCTCCTTCTGCCCACCAATAGCGCTGCCTTGGTCTTGGGAAAAGTAGGGAAAGGGTCAGATCGGGATGTAACCAGAAGGGATGAGTGAAGGATTGATGAGAAAAAGTAAAGGAAGTATCCCCCTATACACAGGATAGGACTTAGAATTAATTATTCACCAAAAATGTAGCCTTATTTGTCTCAACTAGTGATGTCACTATCCAGTATTCTGCAAGTCGCAACACACAATTTCTACAAGCAGTGAAATATTCTCCTTATAGCTAATAGCTATAAGGACCATGAAATTAAAACACTTAAAAAATCAGTAATTTATAATCCAAAATCTTGAACAGTAGTACACATCTAAAACAAAAAACCAACAGTCAGTTTCTAATTGTCCAACCTGAAAAATAATCTAAAAAACCACCAAAAGCACCAAAAAACACGGAGCAACAAATTGTACGTCTTGCTCGTATGAGTTCATCCACTCAACTCCCAGCATAGTTTGCTAGAAATTATTTTGCTCAGTAAAACTTGACAGTTGCTTAACAAATCTTTCTTAAATGAAAAAATGTAAGTAAATATTTTTGGACATTATATTCTGAGTTCCCTTAATTTTCTTGTTTTCTAAATGTTTTTATTCCTGAATGTTGTACATTCAATGAGATAAAGGATTGCTTTATTAGAATAAGTGGTATATTAATCGTTCTGAGTTTCATTTACTCATTATTTTTATCATTTTCCTCTTCAAAACCTTTCCTTGATTAGGGTTTTGTTGCTATCGATACTTTAACTCTGAACCTTGGTGGTTATTCTTTCTGTGAGTTGTGAAGTGGAATGCAGTCTTGCATTAGGTTTCCATGATAAATATTACGATATGCATTACTGATCTTGTACTGTATTATTTTGTATAAGGTGTCTGAATGGGATGTACTTTTTATATTGAACTTTTATTTTTTCTTCAGGTTTGAAGTGTAAATTTCTTTCAGTAACTTACTTTTCTTCCTTTCCTTTGTTTTTATTATAAATTTTTTATAAATAATTAAAATATAGTAATTACAGTTGTTGCATGTTATTGTGGTCATGTCAGATTTTTTATGTTAATTTAATAAATGGCAGTTGAATTATTTCAGTGTTTTATTCATTTTGAACTGTATTTTTTTAATAACAGGATGGTAATACATAATACAAAATTAAGCCAGAAAATGTAAGATTACAGTTATATTTCTCATTTTTAAAATACCCCAGTACATTGAATTTTAATTGAAGTACTGATGGAGCTCATGTACTAGAGTATAAGCCATCCCTACTTTGAAGCTATGTTTCTCATTAATGAGAAATCACAAAAAAATCAAGTTTATGACTTATTTAAAACTTTTTCCTTATCTTAATTAATATTTAATTTCTGAATAAAAACTGTCATCCCCACTTCACTAGCTATTAAAGACAAGACATACACAATTGTACTTTCTCAAACTATGATTTCATACCACGTTACATATAAGATTTTCAGAAAAGATATTCTTGCTTACTTTTTTAATACGTTTTCAAAATTTCAAAACTACTGAGCAAGGAGTTCTGGTGTTGAAGAAGTTCAAATACTTCTTAAAAATCAAAATCGTTCAAATACTGTTATCCTTGTATGTTAAAAAAGTAAATTTTTAGCTGAACAGAAATCTTATTCAGAGATTTTTCATAAAAGAGCGAAAGAAGTCAAAGTGAAAAACAAGTTTTGTTACTTTAAGAGCCATGACTACAGAGGATTCATTCACAAACTATAATTAGGATCAAAGAGCTCATTTATGATACTTTTATGATTTTCTTTGCCACATATAATTTAATTTTGTAACAATTTTATTTTTTTAAATTTATTCTAATATTAATAAAAAGTGAATTGATTGGGTAGTTTAGTAGAACTGTGAATAATATTATATATTGTTAAAATGTGTAAAATTTAAACTTGCGCAGCCAAGTCTGTGACATGTTATGAAATCTCATCTTTATTCCATTAAGCAGTAGGATATGGGAAAACTATTCAATATAATAAGCTGAAACTGTTTGATGTTCAAGTTGCCTACCCTGACAAAGAAAATATGAACTGTTCAAAAGAATTTACCTTGTTATAACTTCTATTGTTTATTTCAAAATGTCTCTGCTTAAAAAAAAGAAAAACATGAACTATAGAAAGCAGCTAGCTGGGATAGGTTTTTTTTTTGTTTTCCGAGGGTGTAAAACGGGCTGTTATTTACTCAAAGATGTTAAAATACTATAGGAAAGAGTGCATTAACCTTGAAAATCTTTATAGATGAATTTAACAATTAAAATCAAGCAGAACAAGTGTTAATAATTTTCATCATAGCAGAAAACTAGTGGAGGTTTCATCTGACGTTTTGAAAAATTACATTAATGATCTTATTTTCAAGGATAAACACAAAAAAAATTTTGGAAATCTCTGAAATTTGTAGTGTGAGTATTGTCATTGTTCATTCCATTATCCACAATAACCTGAATTATCACAAATTATATTAAGGTGGGTTCTGAGACAGTTATTCATAATCACAAAAATATCCAAATTCACTTTGTATGGAACTTAAACAGTGATTTTTAGCAGAAGGTAATGTCTTTTTAGATTGCATAATAACTTTTGATGAAATTTGGAATCGTAATTTTTTGCCAGATTCTAATGCTATAATATGGATTGGAGTCATCAAGTTCATCTGCCAGGAAAAAATTCAAAACCTATGTATCAGCCAGTAAAGTGATAATTTTTGGTCTAGAAAAGAGTTTTCACTCTTATAAAAGCCCAATATATTTTGGTTATATGGAAGGACAACCTATAATCAACAGTGCTTACTATTATGACATAGCAGGAAATAAATTGAAACCAGTAACATTCCATATTGCTCAAATGATACAAGAAGCAAAAGTTGAACTGGGAAATGTTGCCATATTCCCCTTACAGTTCCAATTTTGTGCCATCATCAGACTTATTTTTATTAGATATCTTCAAAGAGATTTTACATAACAATGAGGATGTCAAGAATGCAGTATATGAGTAAGAATGTCTCAAACATCAAGGTGAATAAATTTGTATTAATGGAGTAAGAAAATTGACAAAAAAGTAACAAATAGATAAAGATAGCTGGGGATTATGTTGAAAAGTAGCCTGTAATTATTCAGTGACCTTCGTATTGAAAATTAAAACCCATATTGTCTCTCATTGAAAACTAAAATATTAAAATGAAAATAATTTCAATCTGCTTTATATCAAAGAAAAATAAGCAAACCTATCACAGTAGATACAACCTATACTAAGACTAATCTTGACATAATCTTGCTGGTACATTCTGTATCTGCACCTATTCCAAAATCTTAAAAAGGATCCTGGTCTTACTATCACTTTTCTTAATATCCACACTCATTTACAAAATGAAAAATAAAATTTTTTACAAAATGATAAAATTTGAGAAAGGAAAAGTATTTTTCCAGTATTTCTTTACTATTCTTTCTACTTTTAAAACATTTTGATATAAAGGAATAGAAATATCTTGTTTTTTTCAATTTTATAAATTTCCAGTCACCTGTACATCATGAGTCAACCTAATTAACATAGTAAAAAAAAAAATATTTGAGAATATCTCTTCCAAGGAATATCTTTTTCTTTGTTAATACAAAAACTTTTTGACACAAAATAACAGACATTTTGTATTCAAAATTGATTTTTGTGAAAATTAAAATATCTTTTTTTTTTATTAACAGTGACATTATTGCTTATATTATGATATTGCATGTTAATAAAGAAAAAACAAAATTTAGTATGAAGTTGTTGAATCCAGTTTTTGTGACCTTTCATTAATGTGTTAACTGGCTTCCAAATTGATCTTTCATGTTAACGTATTATAGCAAAAGAAATAAATTACATAGTGCAAAATATAATGATTATTAGCTGAATAGTATATAAATTTTATTTATGGTATTGTTGATAGATTCAATATTTTAAATCTTATTTTTCTACTTTTATTTTCAGTTCCTTGGACAAAGAAACGAAAAATTCATGTTAGAGCATGTAATAAAGTTGTCAAAGAGAAGTTAACTAAAATAACTCCTAAACCAGATCCTATTAATTATCAAGAAACTTTTTATAAAATTGGCACTAAAAAGATTCTTTCTAATGGTATATCAGTAGAAGTAATGGGACAAGCGATACAGCCTCCCAATATTTTAGTAACTGCAGAAAATACTAATTATACAGAAGTAAGTGCATGCACAGAAAATAATGAACAAAATTGCAATAATACAATTAACTCACCTGTAACTCAGGTGAATGATAATAATGTGATGGTTGTTGATACTTCTCATAGTGAGATGCAAATTGAAGTTGTGGAAGAGAAAAACAAAAAAAATGTAGATGATAATCCAGAAATTGGAAAGACCTGTATTGAAAATACTCTGTCACCTAACCCCAGTGTATCAAATGTAAAAAATACTGATAAATCTGTCGGTAAGACTGTTGAAGCTGTTGTTGAGACTGCTAGAGAGGAAGATAAGGAACAGGAAAGGGAAATTGAATCCAGCGATGTGATTTCATGCACTGTTAATGACAATAGTACTTTAAATAAAAGTGAAGGAAAAGGTGAAAGCCAAACAAATAAAATAAAAACACCTCATTTAAAGCCATCTCTGAACAAAAGAAGGAGTATGAGTACTCCAAGAAGGAATAATCATATACGAGCGCTAGACTTTAATACTCCAGATCGGCGGACGAAATGCCGTAAAACAAATACTTCACCAAAAAGTGCTTCAAGATTAAAATCTAAATTGAGAATGAATAATAAAATTAGGTCAGGACTTTTTAAATCTCCAGATAGTAAAATAAATACTCCTCTAAACGATAAGAATGTAATAAGTGAGAAACCAAATGAATGCTGCACACAACTGATTAAAACCTCATCTACTGATACCCCTGATAAATGTGCAATTAATTCTGCTTCTATTACTCCTTTTAAATCTCAGGTTAATACTGACAGTCCTTTGCCAAAGTTGACAGCTGATTGGGATGCAGTTAACGGTCTAGGAATGATTGTCGGTAAAAATAAATCTTCACAAGAAGATGTAGACATAAAATCCAGCCAACAGCCTAGTATTGTAAGGTCATGGGATGCCCAGTTAAGGGCCTTCATTGATCCTAATAAGGAAGTAAGATCAAGCAGTCCAAAGAGAAAACATACTCGAAGAAAAATTGGTAGCAGGCAATCAAACGAAGGGACAGATGATTGTGAAAAGATGATCAGTGAGGGACAGCATGAGAATGGGAATATTGAAATGAAGGAAAATGTTAAATCTGTAGAAATAGAAAGCAATGATAATGTGGCTGTTCAAGGCAATGAAGCAAATAGAAAACATAAATTTAATGAAGAAAACTCTAAACAGAGTAGTGTTAAAGAAGGTAGATTAGATAATGATATCTCTGTAAAAGAGAACGATTCACCTAGCATTGATCTTTCTAATAGTATAACAGATAAAGAAACTTTAATTGGTGTAAATAAAACTATTACATGTACGGATAAAAGTGATGGACTGTCATCAACAGATGATAGTCTGTCATCTATTATGAATAATGATGATTTAAGTTCCTCTGATTTGGCAATGAAAATTGAAAGAAACATATTAAACTGTGACTCTTCAAATCCTGAAAAGAAGAATGTAAATGACATTGGTTCTAATAGTTTTGAAAAATTTAGTAACATAATAAGTAATACTGCGGCAGTTGAGAAAAAAGATTGTAAAAATAAATTTGTTGCTATTACTGATACTAAAAAATCAGTAGAAGTTAATTTTGTGACACCTGAAGATAGTATTTCAAGAAATAAGAAAAATTCAGAAAACTCTTCTTTCTTCCAAATGCCTGTCTTAGAAACCCCAGTAAAACTAAGTGTTGAAAATATTACACCTCAGACTCCAGTCCTAGATACTCCTTTGTTAAAAGCAATAAAACATGATACTACAGTACTGTTGCTTACACCGAGTTTTCCACCAACACCTGCTACAATTACAGACAAGAAAATTTGTGAAATTAAGACTCCAAATGATAGTTCAAAATCACATTTCAAAGATACGCTTGAAAAAAATAATGAATATTCACCTAGTAAAAAATTAGAACAAGAATTAATTAAAGAATGTAATAGAATTGAAAATGTAGATGATACTGCAACAAAAAATAAAAATATTGAAGATAAAGTGCTTCCTTCTTCATCAAAGAAGAGTGAGAATAAAATAAAAAGTACTACTGAAACTCACAACTTAGATAAACATTTGACGGTTTCTTGTCAACGATTAAATATAAAACGTGCTTCATATTCTGGATTATTAGTTAGTAAAGAAAAGGAAAATAGTAGTACATGCTCTTCACAAAAATCTGTCTGTTTAAGTAAAACTGAAAAAAATATTACTAAATCAAAGGTAAAGGAAAATAAAAATGACAGTAAATTTCCAAAAATAAAAGTAGGTAAAGAAAATTCTAAGAAAAAGAAAGGGAAATCTGGTAACAAGTTAAAGCAAAAGGATAAAAATGAACTTATTTCTGGATTTCTCAAGCAAGCAGTAAAAAGTGTTTTTGGCTCTAGCTGTTCTTCTTCTTCTGATTCTGAACATGAAGAAAACAGTAATTCAACATCAACAATTAAAAGAAATTTAACGGTAAACCAATCTGTTGATATCAATTATGAAAAGTGTTCGATCCAAGAAGATTTTCGATATCCATTAAACAGTGAAAAAGATACATGTCCAAATTCTGACAAAACTGTTACTGAGAAATCTCCAGTACATTATCCAGAACCATTAAACAAAACAAAAGAAATTCTACAAAAACCAAAAAAGTATGTGAAGACTATTCTTTTGTCTCCAAAAGTTAGTGTTAGGAAATCTCCTGAAAAATTTAATGAAAAGTTCAGTATTACTAAATTGGATAAAGATGAAAGCAGTATTCAAAGAGCGTTATTGAATGAGAAGCGGTTAAGAACAATCGATAAATTGAAGGAAGCTTCTAATAAAACTAAGAGTAAAGATACTGCTACAAAAGATAAATTAAACATATCACTTAATTTAAAACAAAATGAAAACTCTAAAAATATGTCTGTAGCTACTGTTTCAGATACAATTGAAGTTTCAGCTAAAAGAAATGTGGAGACAGAAAATCATAAAGCACTAGAGAGTATATCATTCGGTAATAAATTACAAAATATTACTCAAAGTGAAACAATAACTTCAGTATTAAGTGATAATAGAATAAACAAGCAGTCATTAAATGATAGCAATAAGCCAGAAAAAAGTGTTAATTACAACGTTCTATCTGCCCATGAAGAAGATGCAATTTCATCTCCAATTAAAATTACAAATTTAGTTAAGGAAGATAAACAGGAAGAAAAAAATGTTTCTGTAAAAAAGCAATCTAGCAGCAACTTGTCTGATGAAAAGATAGTAGTGAACAAATGTGAACCCATAAAAGAAGCTGATTTTAACAAAGGATGGAAAAAAAGTGATCTTACTTCACCCACTCCTGAAAATATTTCAGAAACAAAAAATAATAAACTTCTTGAAGAGAACGTTTCTCTGCAAGAAAAGACCTTTTTTCATATTGTACATGATGACACTGTTATTAGACCTACAGAAAAAAGTGTTTGTAGTAATTTAGATGATCTTGAAATGTCAATTATTCTTGGTGAAGACAGTCAGGATGTTTGTAAAATTCGTGTTCAACCTCTTCAGACATTACTGGAGATATTACCCAAGGATTTTAATAACAAGGCTGATTCTCATCGTATTGAAGCCTGTAGCACTAATGATTCTAAAGAAGATAAAAGTACAAAAATCATATCTTTTTCTAATAAAACAAGTATTAAAAATCATAAAGAAAGTACTCTTAAATCAAAGGAGCAAATTAAAAACTCTAGGAAAAGTTACAGCGATAACGACAATTATGATCCTAGTAGAAAACATAACAGAAGTAAAAGTCCAGTAACGAGGGGAAATAGATCTAGGGGTAGCCGTTCATCTTCCACTGAGAAACATTCTTCTATTAATTCATTCAAATTTAAAGAAGATAAAGAGAAGCATCATTTAAGGAAGAATTCTGATAGAAATAGAAGATTTCGATACTCTCCAGAACAGAGAAGAAGTACCTCAGATGGATTTTCTAGACATGAACGATTTAGAAGAGAAATAAATTATAACGAATCAAGAAGGCTGCTTGATTCTGGAAATAAGGATTTTAGGAGTAGATTAAAATGTGATGAAGGAAAGAGAAGCAGAGTACTACGCAGTTCTGGCAAAAGATTCACATCACCAAGTTCAAAATCTAAATCGCCTAAACCCAAGAATGGTAGCCGAGATAAAACAAGTGAATTTTATCGCAGTAGTGATTCTCGTAATAGTAATATTGAAAAAAATAAAAAGCAGAAATCTTTCACTGGTAGTAATAAGATGCTAAGCTCTTTTGTAAATGAAGTTATACCACAATCAGTAAATAAAGGACAATCTTCTAAAAACAATGGAAGTGATAAATCTCAAAAGGTACCTGCTCCTTCTGAAAAATTACAGCATACTGAGGATCTAGAGGAAGGGGAAGTTATTAGTGTTTGTGGAAGTGATAATAAAAATGACAGTAGTTTTACTGATGAAGGTAAAAATGATGAAGAAGAAGAAGCTGATGATGGAGATCATTCAGCAGATGATTTAATGGATTTTGCTGTAATGAGAACTACAGTCACAGCTGGTAAAAAGTGAGTAATCAGTTACTTTATATTAAGGTTATACTTAAATTTTCCTGTTATATTAAGGTGGTGTATGTAATGTATTGTTCTGAATAGAAAGGTGTATATTAATTTATTTCCTGTAGGTATAGTAATTGCTGTTTATGGCTGTTTTAAAACTGTGGCACACTCAAAACATCTTAAACCACTAGACACACCGGTCTAGACTTTCTTTTTTTGTGAGAATAATGTTTCCTAAATAGCCATTCTCTGCAGTGAATAGTTTGAGTATGTACGAGGATAAGTCAATATTTATCTGCAATTTAGTTATATTTTTGTTTATGTTGGTAGTACTATTGTTTTGCATCGATGA